>CAIGQZ010033037.1:1265985-1281595 GCA_903798205.1 Danio tinwini
ATATATATATATATATATATATATATATATATATATATATATATATAAATAGCATAGCATATATATTCACTGTTTTATTTATCTTTTTATAATTTTTGATATCTAAAATGAGCTGAATCAACACAATTATCAAGGGTTTTTTTTTTGGTTTTTTTTGTTTTTTTTTTGGGGGGGGGGGGGGGGGACAATTTAGTTTTATGTTCAATCCAACTTAATCAATTTGTGTTGGAACAATATGAAGGAATTGTGTGGAGCCCAACAGTTTTTTTTACAGTGTATTTAAATATTTGAATGTACCCAGCAGGCACAAAATATCATTAGACATTATTATTTAGTTAGATTTAGATCATAATGTAAGGTGACCAAAATTCAATCTCTAGCCAATGTCTAAGAACAACTTTTTTGACGTCCAAAAACAAAAAGTCAAATGACGTTGATATTTTTGGTTGATTTTAGGTTGTGTTGGAACGTAACCAAAATCCAACGTCCAACCAACATCTTAAACCAACATCATATTGGTGTCAAATACTAATAATATTTATAGTAATATATATTATATAATTATATATTAATAATATAATAATATGTATTTGTCAGGTATGGCAACCCAAATCCAATGCCTGATAAATGTCATAGTGGTACCTTCTGCACAACTACATTTTTAGAAGTTGATATTTGGTTAATTTGGGTTGGGCATTGGACATTGACGTCAGCCAGACATTGTGTTCTGACATCAACCTGATTCATTTCCAATCAAAAGGCAACAACACCACAACAATGGGGTACAACATGTTGACGTCCTGTGCCTGCTGGGTATGTGCATTCATTTTACAGATCAATGCTAGAGTTTGAATTGATGCACAATGATTTAATAGGTTAAAATCTATTCAAAATCAAATTTAATATAAGTAATAGCTGAAATTACTTTGATTTCTACAGAAGAATAACTCATAAATCTTTTATACATTACAAAATTCACTTTAAGGCAATTTTTGCACACTGTTTGGATCTTTTCTCAGTCCACTTTCAGATTTCATTTTGTTCCAAAGTGGAAACAAAGAGGTTAATCTCTCCTTTCCTGCACATATGTGACTGTCATTAATGGGGCCATGGGACAAATCTCTTTTTCCAAATCTCCCAAGAGCTCGTGTGTGCCTCTGCCCCAAAGGGAGGAGGAGGGGGGACAAATCTCTTTTTCTGAGCTCCCGAAATCCCCAGAGTCCTTTGCGTGCCTCTGTCCTGAGGGTCCGAAGCAGACACCCGGGAACATGAAGCATTGGCTTTCGATTTAGCAGTTTCCTGTGAGCCTTACAGACCCAACCGCACCAAACAAGCCATGAACGAGGGAGCATATGGACAGAAACAGGAGGAGGAGATGCAGGGAAAAAAAAAGAAAGAGAGAGATTGAGTGAGAGAGAGAGAGAGAGAGAGAGAGAGAGAGAGAGAGAGAGAGAGAGACAGAGAGAGAGAAAGACCTTTGCTTTGAGAATGAGCTCTCCAGCACTAGCACAAGTTAATGATGGGGAACCAGAGCGAATTCCCTGAGCGGAGCAGAGCAGCTTTCAAGATGGGCTGCACTGATCCACTGCCAGACACCAGAGAGAAGGGGAAAGACAGGAGGAGACAGCCAAACGAAAAGAGAAGAAGAATTATAGGGAGACGCTGACAGAAAGTTTGGAGTATGTAGGAGATGGGATGTAGGTCTTCTTGAGCTGAATAAAAAAATAACAGATATGTGTATATATTTATACACTAGAAGTCAAAATGATTAGTGATCATGCAAAATATTAGTTATTTTCACAACTATTTCCCAAATGCTGTTTAATGGAGAGAAGTTTTTTTTTTCAACACACTTTTAAACATAGTGGTTTTATAACTAATGTGTTTTGTCTTTGCCATTGTTATATGATCACCAGTGAAGTAGCAGCTGCAGATCCCTGGAGAACTACACATCTGTCCCTGATATTAACTACATATCCCATCATGCACCTTGCACACACACCAGTTTCAGTTCTGTCCCTGATTGCACACACACACATGCACATGGACTATATATGCACCTCTGATTCTCACACTCATTGCTGAGTCTTGTTTACCTGTAGCTTTTATGAAGCGTTTCCTAGTGCAGTCTTGCTGTGTTTTCTGACCCCCTGTTATGTTCTTTGTTTATCCTGTTTGCCGCCTGCCCTGAACTCTGCCTGTGATCATGATTATGCTTTTGGAATATCCTCATGATACCATTTGTTTCTGTTGACCATTGCCTGCCTGACTAAGTGGTAAATAAACTGTGTTTGGACCATAGACTGTAAAAGATATGGACGTAGTATCCATGACGTCACCCATAGGTTTCTGAAAACCAGCTACAAGAAGCTACAAGTAGGCGTGGCCAACCTTGGCCATTTGGTTTTACACGTCATCGCACTGACCGGAGGCGGAGCGTGAGCAGAGCTACAGACGCCTGCTAGCATTTTGCTTAGACAGGCATTTATTTGGGAGAAATGCTTAATACTTTATTACCTGTGACCTGTTTGTGTACTGACCATATGTGCTTGATTGTACACTATATCAATAAAATGCTTAGACTTTTAAAAACTTTTTTATGACATTTTTCTACAGGAAGAAAACGCTGATTACTTCCAAACACTTCAAATATAGTCTGTGTTAGTGAATGCAAGGCTATGAAATCCAGGCATAACACTGTATGAAAACATTTCAGATGACTGTTCTATAGCCTACAGCTAATCAATCTTTCAGATTGAGTGCTTTCAAGTTCTAAAGGAAAATATAAAGGATAAATGATCTTAAATAAAACAAATACATTTATAGAGATGGTATATGTATATAATTTCACTTACCTGGGAAATGGAGGTCACGTGAATGGTTTGTGAGCACAATTAAGTGCACACAGCATGCCATATCATCTGATAATTGTAAAAAATAATTCCAAAAGACAATTGACTGTGTAAAGCCACATAAAACAAAACAAAAATGTGATGTATACACAGAGTTCGACGGGTAATTAGCTGGAATCAGCTGAGGTGAAGTGACGGTGACCAGCGAGAGCTAGCTGTCACTCAAGTGGCCACACTCTTAATTATGCAGACTTAATAAAACTTAATATAAACGAAGCAATTGAGTTATAAAAAAAATTTACCCCCTCACAAAGTGTAATATTAGCTATAGGAACCAAAAGCGCTCTTTGTACCAGGCTGTAAACACCTTTTTTTCTGCTGTTAAGTTGGTCGTTTTAACAGTGGGCTGCTCTTTTATGGAGCCAGGCCTAGCGGAATTTCAATGAAGTGCAGTTTCAGTTACCTCTGTATTTGCTTCACGATGGAGAGCGGGAGGTTGCCGCTTGGTTTGGAGCCTCAATTCTATTGTACCCCTACTCCCACTATTGCATATTATTTAGCAAGATATTAGTGTTCTGCTAGTGGCCACCCAAATAACTTGTCTAATCAGCTTTAAGGTGATTTAATTTTAAATTAATTTAAAGCTAATAAGACAAGTTATTGGCTGGTTTGTTCAATAGACAATCAGAAAAAGAAAATTTATTAATGAGGCTTTTACATATACTTCAACAAAGTGTAAAAATCTTGATGGTTATTTAATATTTTTTTATTGGATTCAAGTCAGGTGATTGGGTGGGCCATTCTACAGCTTGATGTTCTATCTCTGAATGCATTTAAGAGTTTCCTTGGCTGTGTTTTAGATCATTGTCTTGCTGAAATGTTCACTCTGGTTTCATCTTCATCATCCTGATAATGTAGTTGTTGGACTGAAGCAGCTGATATTCATTTACAATGAGGAATGGCAGAGAATTGCTAAAGAACTACTGAGAGATTTCAGCTGCTGTCTGGGCTTTCACTGTCTTTCTACACCTCCCTTTCTTCATGTGTTAAATACTTTTTCCATGTATCATTTCATTTTATTACACATAACTTCCTTTGTAACGTAATTAGTCTTGTTTTATTTTCATATGGATTTATTTGGTTGTTATCAACATTTGGTGAAAGTTCCAAGTCAGCAGCACCTTTACAAAAATGTTTTCTGAGAATCATGGTGACTTGTTCAATACTTATTTTCTCCACTGTAGTTGTGTTGTCAATTTGTCGGTTAGGTGTGCATCAGGCTCTAGGAAGCAACACCGTAAAAGAGAAAAAAAATAACGATGACTTGATAAAATTCCTCTTAAAAGACTATAAATTTGAAGCAAGCATCAGATGCTGAATCCTCACCGTGTTTCCAGGAAGAAAAACAAGGCCTTTTGAAAAACAGAATTGAAAGCCCAAGTATCCCAAGCAGCACACACACAGGCTGCCAAGAGGCCAGGGAAATCTGATACGGCCTCATTGGGTGCCTTAACAAAGATCTATTGAGGCCCGGAGAGGACTCTGATTGTGGAGGAGAAGGAGGTAAAAAAAGAAGAAGAAGAAAAAAAAACCTGGGGCCATGACAGGCATCCGGTAAGGGGATCATTCTGCCTCTGTCCTCCCTTAACATTCCCCCGGGTGGGCTGGAAGACGCCCAATAAAGCAGGGTTTGGCCAAAGCAAGCGGAGGTGTCTGTGTTTGTGCCTGAAGGGAGAGAGCTATTATCATGCCGACTACACCGAGTTGAAACCATTTCTACGGTTCAGGTCTTTAACCTCTGCGCTGATTAAGGTTATCCGAGTAATTTAGTGGAAGCAGTATCACATTATGGTAGACTTATGAGGTGGAAATTAAATTTTGCTCCAGGCTTATAAACTCTGGGGAGGAAGAGATGTGGAAGTGGATGCACATGGGTGACTTCCTGTTGATTTTGTTCACCAAGGGCGTTTTTAGGCTTAACGAGATGATGTCTTTGTATCGGGTTATCTGTAAGTGTGCGGATAAACACACAGGCTACTAAGGGGCACGTGCATGAGGTTTTTTTTTTATGCTTTTGAGAATGTATGCTGAACCCTTCTTGACATGTGTGTTCATTATTTTCTAATCTTTTTGTATTATGAATTGCAAACTTTTTTGTATTGAAATTTCTCATTTTTATCTTTGAATATGCAAATTGGGCATTTATCATTAAACATGCACTAATGCCAATACATTTCAAGCACAAAAATCTGAATATTAGATGAAGTGAGGTTATTATATACACTTGCTCTTGTGAAATTTGTATTCTTCCAATATCTTTCAAACATTTCCCAAGTTATGTTTTTTAAGTGAAGTGAAAGGTTTTTACAAGGAGATAATAGCCCCTTTCAGACAGTGATACCGGTAAATATCCGGAACGACTTTACAGGTAAATAAAGAAAGCCCTGTCCACACAGGCAAGGATGTTACGGAATTTTTCCAGAAAAGACCGTCCACACACCCATTCCAAAATACCTGTAAATTCTGACATCATTGACCAGAAATGAGCTCTAAACGGCTGCGCTTGTATTTGTAAACATTTGACTACATTACAAACTCTGGATGGATAAGTATTGAGAACAACTTTGATAAAAACATATGGAGGAACACTTTCGCATGTCGAGATGTGCATAATATGTGTGTGCGCTGGCGTTCACCGGCTGCTGTATGTACACGTGACGCGTCAAGCAACTGAAGAAAGCAGAGCTTGAACAGCACAATCTCACTGCAATTCATAATTTTTTGATTTAGGGGCTAATTCGTATGAATTCCTACAATCTAATTCATACAATTTAGTATGATTTGCTCATCACCCAGTGACAGTTGGGTTTAGGGGCAAAGTTGGATGCCACGCCTCCTTTTTAAAATCATACGACTTACCTCGTACAAATTCGTACGAATTAGCCACTAAACTGACAAAACATAAAATACTTATGTTTCCTCGTGAGATCAGGCTGGCTTGAAGGTAAACAAACAACGGCTTATCATAAGCATCTTATTGATAATTATTTACACAGTTGGCATAAAGAAGGAACATAGAAATGTTATCTGACTAACATCTAGCAGCTAAATGTGTCTGGAAAAATATTCAAAGGCTTTTATTGTCCTAAACAGCGCAGATGTGAACGCGTCTGAATGTTCTGATTGTCTAAAGTAGACATCTCACGTCAGCGCATTCTAGAAGTGAACACGCTCTTCCAGCAATCTTTCTTCTGCGTTCACACAGCGCAGCATTGTTACAACTTTTCTTGCCAGAAAATAGTTGAAACAAATTTACCGGTATTTTCAAAAAGGGCCTGTTCACACATACAGACCTTTCCTGAAAATTGCTGGTAATTTTCCAGAAAGGTCTAAATATGTTAAAGGGGCTAATGTGTTGTTTATAATCAAGAAAATTACACTGTAAAAATGCTGGGTTCCACACAATTCCTTCCTCCACACAAGTGGATTAAGTTAACCAAATTGGTTTTAAAAATATAAGTAGATTGAACATAAAACAATTAAGTTGTGCCCAAAAAACTAAAGAATTGTGTTGTTAGGGTAATTAGGCAAATCACTGTGTGACGATAGTTTGTTCTGTAGACAATCGAAAAAATATTAATGTTAAGAGGGCTATTAATATTGACCTTAAACATTTGATCTACATCATTTGGGAAATATTAGACATTTTTTTGTGATTTTTGGCCGAGCCAAAAATATGATTGTTTATGTGTCAAAAGTGGCTGATCTGTTCGGCGAAATATTAGACTGCGTGTCACCGCATATCAAACGACTTAAACGATATTAATAAAGAAATATCCACTGTGCTGAGCGAAAGTGCTTACTGAACAGCACATCATCGATGATGTAAGCACGCCCAGGCCCAAATGTGATGTGAGTGCGGGCCGTCTGTAAAGACGGGAGGGGGGACAAGCATGCTTTGGCCCAGTTCAAGGCAACTGTACATAGTGTGAGTATGGCCTAAAGCCTGGTTTATACTTCTGCGTCAAGAGATCGGCGTGACCCACGGCGCGAGCCTCGCCCGTAGCCGTGCATTTATATTTCTGCGTGCAGTTTCTGTTTCTCTGCAATGCACTTCCGAAAAGCTAGCTGTTAGTAGGTGTTTGTTTCTCTATGTCGAGTTTCTTCGCTTGTGTTTTGTTTTTTCTGAACTCTTCCTTATTGTACAAGTGGCTCAAATTCACTCATTTAGAGGCGGGAACCGGCGGACGTGCAACAACTTTACTCATAAGGTAAACACAAAACAAAACACCATCCGGAGCTCCTTCACGGGACTCCACACTTGTAAGTTGCATCGGACACGTGGCTCTCACCTCCGCCCACACTCGTCAGCGCTACCAAGCCGACCAATCACAGAGCATATGCGTGCGCTTGACGCAGAAGTATAAATCGGCGTTTAGACACATGGTTTCCGCTGATTACAGTGCACATTAGCAACACTTGTGGCAATAAAGTGACATACAACATTTACAGCGCTCATCACACATCAGCACATTGTGTTGTAGCAGCTAATTTAAAAAAAAAAGTTGTTCAAACAAATATTTTTGAGTGTATTTCCCTGAATGTTATCCCTGCTTAAAATCATTAGAAAAGAGATGATTAAAACTGCAATGTTTGAAGTATGTAAGTGCTGTTTAAGTGGGGATATAAAATATGTACTGTAATATAAATCTGCATGCTCAAATTGATAAAGTGTGACAAAACGAAACACAAAAGACTCAGGCGAGTGATAAAACTTTCCAAAAAATCTCTAATGTGGTCAAATCTACTGCAGTAAATGAATAAAATATCGAAAAGATTCCATACACCAAGTTTTCTGAGTTTATGCTTCTTTCTTTTTTTGGTGTTTCTTAAATACAGTTATTAGCCCCTCTGTATATTTATTTTCTCCAATTTCTGTTTAACGTAGAGAATATTTTTTTCAACACATTTCTAAACATAATAGCTTTAATAACTAATTTATTGTAACTGATTTTTTTTATCTCTGTCATGATGACAGTAAATAATATTTGACTAGATGTTTTTCAAGACACTTCTATACAGCTTAAAGTGACATTTAAAGGCTTAACTAGGCAAGTTAGGGTAAATAGGCAAATCATTGTATGACAGTGTTTTATTCTGTTGATAATCGAAAAATAATATTGATTTAGGGGCTAATAATATTGACTTCAACTGTATGTACACTTTTCTATACCATTTTGTAAGTATATTCTATTTTTATAAAACTTCACTAATCTTTATAACCTTAGGAAGCTGCTACTTTGAAGTGAAACTAACTGTTTGTCTAATAAATTGAATAAAATAAAATTCTGCAGTATGATTCATTGGACAAAAATAAATTAAAACACAAATAAATAAATAAACAAAATACTTTTTGACGTTTGAGTGCAGCACTTAAAGCCCATTACATTTACTATATAATAAAAACTATTTTAATGCATTAATTGTGTTCTTTGCGTATTTTTCTCTGTGCCCTGAAGCCTCATTTACATTCAAATTCATATTCCAACAATAATAATAAAAAGTATGTAGTCAATCTAGGGCCTATATATACTTGCAAAATAAAAGAAAGTTTTTCAAACAGAAAATAAAGTATTAAGCAAAATATATAAATAAATGCAAAAATTATTTTTTCAGAAATACAAATGAAAATTGCAAACAATAAATAAAAATCTAGCTGTAAAAAAAATCTAAAATATGTGCAATATATAAAAAAAAACTATATATATTTGCAAAAATTTTTATAGCATTGCCTCTACAAAACCCGTCCAGTCAATTGCGATGCTCATTTTGATTTGCTTTTTAGTCAACCGTGAGTTTGCGATGCTGTTTTCTCTTTGCACATTTCTGCACTTGGGCATTTATGGCTGGCCTGCCTGAAGCTGCAGTCACACTAGAGTTTAAGCTTGCGAAATTCTGTCATACGGCGCTGCGAAAAGGGGCGGGATTAGATGATTAGGCATTAAAAAAAGCGAGCAATTGCTCCATGTTTTACATTTCTGAGGTCATGTTTTGATCCTGGATTGGTCTCACGCAGTCAAGTGATGCAATTTCGCAGGTCAGAGTTCACCAAGCTTGAACTTTGCACCGCAGCAAAATGCAAAACTTGACGCATGACCCTGCGTTTCCAGTCTGACGCATTCGCGTGCGTATGAATGGAAGTCTATGGAGAGAAAAGTCCAGTGTGACCGTAGCTTTAGATGCTCAAGTTCCCTTGACTCCGCCCCATTGCAAAGTAAAAACAACAAAGCATTTTATTTGCAGTTCTTAATTTTTGTTAGCAAAATAAATTTTTATTTCGCAAAAATTTGTTTTCGCATTGCGTTTTTTGGAGATTTGCATCTATTTATTTTTGCTCAATAATTTTTTGTTTGCAAAATTTTCTTTTATTTTGCAAGTATATATGGCCCTAGATTGACTCCATAAAAAGCTATGTAATATAATTCTTTTTCCATCAAAAATGAACAACATTCGGTCAGGTCTCCAAACATGCACACAATATACATAATATACAGTTGAAGTCAGAATTATTAGCCCCCTGTATATTTTTCGCCCAAAAAAAGGCTTAATTAAGTTAATTAGGTTAGGGTAATTAGGCAAGTCATTGTATAATGAAGAGGGCTAATAATATTGACCTTAAACAGGCTTTTAAAAATTAAAAACTGCTTTTATTCTAGTCGAAATAAAACCAATAAGAGTTTCTGCAGAAGAAAAAATATTATAGGAAACACTGTGAAAGATTCCTTGCTCTCTTAAGCATCACTTCACTGAAAAAAATGATGTCTGCAAAACTGTTGCAAACTATTTATTTGTGTTGAATTTAAACAAACAAACTAAATTAAATAAAATTCTACTTAATCTGTTTAAATTCAGCCCAAATAAATTGTTTACAGCCACTTACCGTAAACAAATTGAGTAAATCCAAGGAATCATCTCTGAATGATTTTTTCAGTGTTGGGAAATATTTTGTGATTTGTTGAGCCGTTCCACTAAGACACATGGTTTCTGCCGTTTACAATGCACATTAGCAACACTTGTGGCAGTGAACTGACATATGGCGTTTACAGCACTCATCACACATCAGCGCAATGAAAACACTGCAGCATTTTAACAATGCATGCCATATTGCGAGTAGCCAACAATTGGCACAGCTGATCTAACAAGCGCTTTGCACTCTTCCCGGGGTGTTTCCTTTTCCCTTCCCAGCTGAATTACAGTTTATAGGAGCCTTTCTCACAACACGCTGCCACTAAATTTAGCACATCATTAGTTTCACAGTTTTCATAACACCAGCGCGGGGCCATTCCTCTGCGGTGACAGATCTCATCACTGCGGCTGAATCACAATTTGTTTAAAAAGGAGTTCTTTCAATGGAAGGATGGAGGAACTGAAATAACCTCATGTAGAAACACCCTTGGCTTTATGATGAAAATGATGATGAAATTTAAATATTTTTTACTTGTCAACTTCAGTGTTTTAAGCTGTAGAAGTTCACAAGGAAATTTCACACAATATTAGATGGAATCCGTAATAGAATTAAATTAAACTAGAAATTTTAAAGGACATAAAAGCGTTTCCTTGTAAAACATGCAATGATCTGTTTAATTTACAACACTGACATGCAGTGATACATAAAAATAGTTTATAGTAAAGTAATAAATATGTGCAAATCCTTTAAATGAATAATTCATTCATTCATTCATTATATTTATTTATTTATTTACTTATTTATGTATTCATTCAGTAATGAATTAATTAACTTTATTTATTTACTTATTCATTCATTTATTAATTTGTTTATTATGTTTATTTATTCATTCATTCATTCACTTATTTACTTATTTTTTTACTTATTTATTTTTTCCTTCATTCATTCATTCATTTGTTGGTTCATTCATTCGTTTATTATGTTTATTTATTCATTCATTCATTTATTTATTCATTCCTTCATCTATTCCTTCATTAAACTCAACAAAACGCATTAAAGGGACCATCAAAATAAAGCAATGCCATTGATTTATTCATTCAGTTATTCATTCATTCATTCGCTCATTCATTTGTTCATTCATTTGTTCATTCGTTCATTATGTTTATTTATTCATTTGTTCATTCATTCGTTCATTCATTCGTTCGATCATTTGTTCACTCATTCATTTTGTTTATTTATTCGTTCATTCATTTATTTATTCCTTCCTTCATCTATTCCATCATTAAATTCAATAAAATGCACTAAAGGGACCATCAAAATAAAGCAATGCCATTTATTTATTTATTCATTCATTCATTTGCCTATTTATTTATTCCTTCATTTGTTCATTCATTCGTTCATTAATTTTTTTGTTTGTTTGTCCGTTCGTTCATTCAGTTGTTTGTTCATTCATTCTTTATGTTTGTTTATTAATTAATTTGTTCATTTATTCATTTATACATTTGTTTGTTCGATCCTTTATTAATTAATTCAGTCGTTCGTTCATTCATTCATTCATTATGTTTATTTATTCATTTATTCATTCACTAATTCACTTATTTACTTATTTATTGGTTCATTTATTTATTTGTTCGTTCTTTCGTTGGTTTGTTCAGTCATTCATTCATTCATTAAGTCATTTATTTGTTCGTTCATTCATTCATGCATTAATTCATTCATTCAATCATTCATTATGTTTATTTATTAAATAATTAATTAATTCATTCATTCATTCATTCAGTTGATTGTTCATTTGTTCATTCATTATGTTTTTTCATTCATTTATTTATTTATTTATTCATTCATTCACTTATTTCTTATTTATTTGTTCGTTCATTTGTTCATTCATTCATTTATTCAATTATTCATTTGTTCGTTTCTTTATTAATTCATTCAGTCATTCGTTCGTTTGTTTATTCATTTATTTATTATGTTTAGTTTTTGTCATTCATTCACTTATTTACCTATTTATTTATTCCTTTATTTGTTCATTCATTCATTCATTTATTCATTCTTTTGTTTGTTCAGTCATTCAGTCATTTGTTCATTATTTCATTCATTATGTTTATTTATTCATTCATTTGTTCATTCTTATGTTTATTTATTCATTCATTTATTTATTCATTCGTTCATTATGTTTATTTATTCATTCATTCGTTCACTTATTTACTAATTTATCTACCTAATTTATTCCTTTATTTGTTCATTCATCCATTTATTTATTCGTTTGTATATTTGTTCGTTCATTTAATTAATTTATTTATTAAGTGTGAATTTGTGCATGTGTACATTTTTAATTTATAAAAAGAGTGAATGCAGTAATAACATTGTAAAAACAAAATCCTCTCAGTAACCCTAATCAGATAAACAATATAGTTTTAGATACGTTTAAAATATCAAGCAATGATTGTTTTACAAGATTTAGGGTTTTGAGTCCAAATGGAACTGGAAAGCAAAATAAACGTGTACAAATAGTGTTTGAATGTCTTTTTGTAACAAATAAGTTTTAAGGAGTTTTGTTATCATTAATCTTCCCTTAAATATTTGCTATTCATACAGTAAGTACAATTCAATGTGATCACCTATTGTTCTAATTGACAAGTTTATTTATGTTTATAAAATAGAACATGCAGATATATTTCTCATCATTTACTAAAGTTATGTTCTTGCATTTTATAATTTCGTAAATTATGTTCGTGCATTTCATCTATCTAAACCTTGGCCAATAACAATGTGATATTTCTGTGGGAACGATAAGGGTAATTTGCATTCAAATAAAGACTCTTGATCACTAAATGATTAAAGAGCCTCCAATGGCCCTGATGTTTATTTAAAGTCAAGTGGAATGCATTACAGAGGCTGTCAAATATTTCAGTTTAATAATACAATATATTAATGACAGGGACACAGAGGTCTATTGTATCCCATTAGAAACTGTATTGTATCTGAAATGCTCTAATAAATATATGTGGATGTTGGAGAAAACTAAATTTTAAGGTGTTTTTATAAATAACTTATTTTATAAATAACTAAGGCATCTCACAATATCATTATTGATTACCATCACCTGAACAAGTTCATGGTGATTTTTTTAGCAGCTACATGTTATTGTTAGGCATACATGAACTTGGTTAAAATTTGGGTTTACAATAAATGAAAATGAAACACCAAAGATTAAATTAAATCAAATTCAATTCAATTACATTGAAAATTTTAAATAAATTTAACAATAAAATAAAATAAAATTAATTAAAAATATAATTATTAAATAAAAATGTAAATAAAAAACAAACAAAATGAAATAAATAAAATAAAAAATGAACAGAAAAATTAAATAAATAAAAAAATAAAAGTAAAATAAAATAACTATAAAATAATATTATTAAATTAAACTAAATTTAAAAACAAGCAAAATAAAATAAATAAAAATGAGTTAAAAAAGAACAATTTTAAATAAATGTACAAAATAAAAGTTAATAAAATAAAATAAATATAAATTATTATTATTATTATTGAATTAAAATACATAAATTGAATCATATTAAACATTTAATTCAATTAATAAAAAATTAAATAAAAAACAAACAAACAAAATGAAAAAAAAAATTAAATTACAAATTAAAATAAAAAAAATTACAGTAAATAAAATTAGATAAAAATTTAATTTAAATTATTAAATTAAATTAAGCATATGTTTACCAGTGATGGGTTGCAGCTGGAAGGGCATTTGTAAAACATATGCTAGATAAGTTGGTGGTTCATTTTGCTGTGGCAACCCTAGATTACAGTTTTTCTCAGTCACTTTGGTGCATTTCTCACAACATTATTAACATTTGCACAACAGTTTGTTGCATTTCTCAAAACAATTAGTCATTAGTCAAACTCAAAAATGATAATAATGGCCATAAAAGCAGTGCAAGCTCTTGATATACATTCCAATTGTCATCTTACTCTTATATGAAAGCGTTTCGTGAAAAGCAGAACTAAATTCTAATCTAAATTGTCTTTAGATCCGACAGTAAGGCGTTGCATCCAAATGGATCCGGACAATGGTGGGCAAGATTTTTATAGGGAATAATGATTACAATTTATTTCCTCACACAAAGCTGTTGGCTGACTGCATATGAACGCAAAGGTCATACAGACTTCAGTTACGATGTGTTTTATGGCATTTTGAAGCCTTAAAAGAGGGTTGTATCAGATCCTAAAAGACAGATAATGTGATCCTGTGAGATCAAGAGCTTATTTTCATTCAGTGCTGGTCTAATTGTCCACTTATAAAGATGAATCTGCTCTATATAATTCAAAGCCTTTTAGTACATGTCACACTAGGTTATGACACTGTACGTTTATGCTGTGAGTTTCACTTTAACTTTTTTTGGAATTTATTGAATCGATCATGTTTTCTGTTACAGAGGTTTTGACGTGGGCAGCAATAAAGACGTGTATATTAAATCAGTATGAGAGAGGAGAAAGAAAACTGTCAGTGTAGACACATGCACTGATAAGAATTATTCATTGGATTTACTACAATATTTTAAGGTAAGTGGTTGCAAACAATTAATGCGGGCTGAATTTAAACTAACAAATGAAATAATGTTCAATTATTTATTTTTTTTTTTGTTTAAATTCAGTCCATATATATTGTTTGCAACCACTTACCTTAAAATATTGTAGTAAATATAATGAATCATGTTTTTCAGTGTTGACGACACTAGTCTTGTTTTTGTCTTTGTTCCTGTTTAAGTCAAATAATTAAAATTTACAGTTTTCCTTAGTCACTTTGGTGCATTTCTCACAACACTATTAACATTTGCACAACAGTTCATGCATTTCTCAAAACTATTAGTCATTTGTGCACATCATAGTAGCAGTTTCTCATTCCTTCCAACAAATTGCAAATGCTTTTGGACATGCATCAATTGGTTTCATACAACTCTCTGCTGTATTATAACATTATCATTTGCTTATGTCATGTCAGTCAAAATTAACTAAACTTGTGGATGCTGAATAGTCATTCCATATAAAACTAAAAGTCCTCATTTTATTACTCAAATCATTACATACAAAAATGTTGAACTAGTTGTCAAAATCTGTCAAGCTCATTTTATTAAAAAAATTTAAATCTTTTTTTTAAAATGTCTTCTAAATTGAACAATTTCATGAATGATTTACAGAGCTGTGTATGTTGTAGGTTCAGTTTCCATATGTGATGCAATATTGTTTACAGTTGTGCACAGCTCTACCCAAAAGGAGTTTATGTTTGTTGTAAATAAGGGATGTATTTATTCTTTTGCACAATGCTGTGAATAAATTAGAATTGTAAAGAGCATCTTTAACATGTGAAACATTCATATTCAGTGTCTTGTACTCAGATTCCTCACTAAATGCAGTGATGTCTAACTTTACTGTAGTTTTCAAATGGCTGTGCAAATAGTATATAGTGCTGTCTTGTCTTTTGCAGGTTATCCACTAGGTTTTGCAGTTTGTACTAATTGTTTTGAGAAATGCATTAACTGTTGTGTAAATGTAAATAGTGTTGTGAGAAATGCACCAAAGCCACTGAGAAAAACTGTAATGACGCAAACAGAATGGTATATTACTATCTGACAACATAAATGTTGTGCTATATCTGTTTTAAAGATCTAAAATGCGCACAGGTCAATTCAACTAATTTATAAAATGCTAGATACTCACAAAGTAATGAAAGAAAGAAAGAAAGAAAGAAAGAAAGAAAGAAAGAAAGAAAGAA
>CAIGQZ010033037.1:1347353-1357608 GCA_903798205.1 Danio tinwini
TGGGTTGGTTGCCACGCCTCCTTTTTAAAATCCTACATTTTCGTACAACTGAACTTGTACGAATTTGTACGAATTAGCCACTTAAATGATAAAACTTAAAATACGTTTCATCGTGAGATCAGGTTGGATATTTTAGTTTTGCAAATAAATTTAATTTGCATCCTTGGATGGAAACATAGCTAATGTTGTACATCAATTCCCATTAACACAGATCTGCAAAAATAACTAAAGACGTTATGCCAGTCCAGTATGTGGCAGTGTCACGCAGTATCACCAAAAACACAGTTCTGCAGTCTGCCATTGACAGAACCCATGAAATGCAATGTAATGCAATGCAATGTCAACATTTTCATAACAATTGTGCTTTTGTAAAGTTTACACATATATGACACATGCCATTTTTATAAAAATGCTCTTTGAAATAAGTTTCAGACCTGAACGCATTAAATATTTTCTAATTGTAATTTCAAAATCGCCCCTCAGTATAAATAAATCTGTGCACTTTTTAAGACCAAGATGAATACAACATGTTCATAGGTAATGTGATGATCTACACCTGTGGTTGCTTTGCAAGGACACCAGTGTGAACAGTCATAGCAAGGATAGTAGGATTTTAGTGCTATCGTGTTTTGTTTACAGGTGAAACTCACAGAATTCCATAGATACACAAAAGGATATAGAGAAAAAATAGCTTTTATGATCCCCAGAGGTGCTATCTGTGACTGGTTGAACAATAAAATCAGCACAGCACAGTCATATGCTGCACAAAAAAAAAATGACGTTTCGAGTGGTTTCCTGTGATGTTATTATATCAAACCAGCAATTTCCGAGAGGATTTGGGGCTGTTTCTCTGGGTCCTCAGGCACCAGGGAGGTCCGACCCATCCTGCCAAGATGGTCTGTGGGGAAAGCTGGTCCCAATATCTGCACACATGAAAACATTCCTCTGTTGATTTATTTTTAGACCTAATCTCAAACAGATTTCCACATTGAGCAAGTCGGCTGGGACCAAAAGAGGTTGCATCCAATCCGTGGAAGCATGGCCCCTCTGAAAATTAGTGTTATTCTCTTTTGTTTTGTTTTCTTGGGATTTGAGTTCTGTCACTTTCCACTCATTTGGTGGTAAGCTGGGTAAGCCTAAAAAAAGCTGTATTTAAAGAGACAAGCAAGCAAAAGATTTGTTTGTGAGACTGAGAAAAGAGGATTGGCGTGTTGGAATGTGTAAAGAACTTTATTATTCCCACGTTCCCATGAAATATCCCTCATATCCTTTTGTCGGATCGTTTAACACACAGCACAGAAAATCTTTTAAGACATAAAAACTAAGAAAGTGTTTTTTACTTGTGCAAAATCTAACATCACAGTTCTAGGGTGGTCTCTTAGTGGATCCTTATTGGTCCACCTTCAAGTTACTGCAATATCCCTAGATAAGCCCCAGGTCCTGCTTTAAAGAAAAGCACTGACTTTCTTTTTAATCATCAGCCAAAAAAAATCTCAATAAGCGTCACAATATGAATTATCAATCATACCCATAGCTCAAACAGTGCAGGACAGGTTACTCACCACATTTTAATACTTATGACAAGAGGTTTGCTCAAATAAGGTTAAGCAAGCACCATTATTAATAACATGCAGGCAAAGGTGCTAAATATGACCCCAGGTACCTTATGTCTTTTGTCCCTCCAGGCTCACCTTGTCAGCCTTCCAGACTTGGAGGCAAAGCCGTGTCAGAACAGCACTCATGTCTCCAACTAGAGGAAATTGATCTCTCAAGTCTGTCACACAACTATGAAGGGGCCAGGGGCTCAAGTGTCAGGTTACCGGAGGCAGGTGCAAACCCACCAATGGGGCCATGAATTGCAAGTGAGGTGAGGAAGCGTGACTTTTCTGGTTAACATTCCCGGCTAAGTGTCCCAAAACCTGTCCTAAACCTTGCAGTATTAACATTGAAATGTGTGTGCAGAATTCCTATGGGTTGTCCCTGCAAAAAGAAACTTGTAAATAGTATGAAAGTGGGCCAACATGCCTTGGATTTCTCTAGCTCGGGTATACCCGAAGAAGGGGAAAAAAAGGACCCTCTCCTGCCAAAGGTATCGTCTGCGAAATTAGCACAGGTGCAAGGTTTCGCACAACAAAGGACTCTTTGTGACTACCCGTGATCACGTTTTGTGACTAGGTTTCAATTTGGGAAAGAAAATGTAATATCTTACAGAACAAACGTGGTTGGTTTGAAAAACACGGATACATTATCTAGATACAACTAACACCAGTTGTAAAGAAATAAGTCCCGGCTTACAATGTCATCTGCACACCGGGAACAGGAGCATGGACATTTCTGGAGAGGGGCCAATCCAAATAGAATTCCTTTCGCTTGGCATTCCAGCTTGATTAATATGGAAGGTAGGGTCAGACAGTAAGGTTTACTGTGCAAATATAGTTACACAAATGGCAAGACATTATTTCAAGTGCATAAGTGTGGTTCTTTTCCAGAAAAATAGTGCCCATCGTTAGTTTTGGGCTTTTAACAAGACTCTTTTTGATTGCTGTTGTTTTTACTCTACGATCAATAGGCTTGTAGGTAATTCAGCCAACAAGTGGTAAGTGTTCAGTGTTTCTCCTCATTGACACACATGGAGTGGAGTTCCACGATGTGGCTACTGCTAATGCCTGGCTGCAGCCAAAATAGGAAGTCCCTGTGGCGAGACAGACCCATGCGCTCGGGCTGGAAAACCTCTCAACAACATCCTGTGGTCACCTGGACACTATGACCCAGTAGAAAGGACTCCTTAGAAAGCGGTCCCAGCAGCGGAGGCCTGCCTGAGGACCCTCTAAGGAGGAGAAGACATGCCATTCGATGCATGGAAAGGGAGGAAGGCTTTGTAAATAGCGTCCCTGGAATCCCGAGCCTGCTTGCTTTGGAGAGCGCCTCCCCCTTTCCCAAAAAGGCTGAAGGGGAAGAATCAGATCAGAGGCAGCCTTGGGTTGTCACCTGCCTGTGATGTTAGGGGGTGAATGAAGACTTAACAGAAAATTAAAGAGAAGGAAGAGAGTGTGAGACAAAGAAAGAGAGGCAGAGATGGAGAGATAGAGAGAGAAAACCTCCTAGGTATTCTGGTACTTAATTACTTCTCGGAGGATAAATATTTCTTTAGTTACAGTGGTAGAGAGACAAAAAAATGAAGAGCTGTTCCAGGAGTGATTATCTCTCCGTTTCAGGTGTTTTTGAACATATTAAAAGTTCTCGTGTTACTCCTGGATAACTCCAAGAGATATAACAAAACACATTACTTTATGTTAGGTGGGGATTTGACTAACAAGCTGGCCAAATAAAAATATAAGACCCTTGGAGGTTTTGCTCACCCAAAAATGTATCTACTTAGCATTGTGTCATTACATATATCCCCAATAACAATATTGGCTAATTTTGAAAATGTAGCCCTATTGACCTTATTCTTTAATACGGAAGTGCACTCGTTTTTGCGATTGTTTTAGAATTTTTGATTTAGTTGCCTATGGGAGAAATGACTAGGAATAATAAATGGCAGAAAACGGTCAAACTACTTGCACTACAAACAAGAGTTTGCATGACTATACAGACAAAGTAGAATAATATCATGAGAAAATATCAGCATGCAACCTCAAGCAGCATAACGAGCTGTTTTTAACGTCTAAAAATGAATGGAAGTGAATGAGACCGGAAGTCTCAAACCAAAATGTTTCAAATGGCTGAGCCCGCTCGTATGCAGAGAATAAGGTGAATATACATTGCGAATTATGTAGCCAGAAGTACGTATGGCTGCATTTCGTCTTTAAAATGAATGCTACGGGGCGGTATACCACCATTCCTTTTCAAGCTTACCAGCTAACCGCTTACCTCAGTACGGACAGCTTTCCCGCTGATAATAGTTTGTCTAGTTGCTCGCAATGTACGTCGGTGGACTTGAGACGACGTTGACCACGACGATGGGGTTCGAGTCTGGTGAAGAACGGTTCCAGAAAGCGGGTAAGACAAAAACAGAATCCAAAAAAACAACAACAATAAAATAACAGTGTGAGAATATGGTAAAATAAGAAAACGTGGTAAAAAAACAGGTGAGGGCTTTTCTTTTTCTGGATTGCTTTTTAAAACTGTCAGTCGAGTTTAGTGAAGTGGGTGGGCGGGTCAATCTGTGCTTTTGAAAACACTATTGGTTGGATTTAGGGAAGGAGAAGGGTGGGTCAGCCGATTGGTCATTCAGTCAGTCAGTCGACAGCAACCTTTGGAGTATTTATGCAAGAACAGCAGGTGCGAATGGCACTCGCGAGAGAAATTTGAGATTTCAAAAAGTGTACACAGCAGCCTTTGGTGGATTTGCGAAAACAAAAACTCAAAAAAAAAAAAAAGGTACCTCCTCTGACGTATTTGTCACTTTCCAGAAAAGTACATAACAGTACATTTTCAGAATGAGCCTGGGTTGCCCAATAATGTACCCCATATTTTCAAGCAACTGAAGTGAATTAAGACAGTAGTAACTAAGCACCTTAAAATTACCAATGCAACCTCATGGTTTATATAGTTGAAGTCAGAATTATTAGCCCCCCATTGAATTTTTCTCTCTTTTTTTAAATATTTTCCAAATTATGTTTAACAGAGCAAGGAAATTTTCACAGTATGTCTGATAATATTTTTTCTTCTGGAGAAAGTCTTATTTGTGTTATTTCGACTGGAATAAAAGCAGTTTTATATTTTTTTAAACTCCATTTTAAGGTCAAAATTTTTAGCCCCTTTAGGCCTTAAACAGTCATTATAAAATAACTTGCCTAATTACCCTAACCTACCTAGTTAACCTAATTACCCTAGTTAAGCCATTAAATGACACTTTAAGCTGTATAGAAATGTCTTGAAAAATATCTACTAAAATATAATTTACTGTCTTCATGGCAAAGAAAATAAATCAGTTATTAGAGATGAGTTATTAAAACTATTATGTTTAGAAATGTGTTGAACAAATCTGCTGTCTGAAAAAGCAGAAAACAGGGAAAAAATAAACAAGGGGCTAATAATTCAGGGGGGCTAATAATTCTGACTTCAACTGTATGTGTATATATATATATATAGCTAATGCAGTTTTATATGTATAGCTAATGCAGTTTTTGTTGTGTATTGCATAACTCAACCAAGAGAAAACCTGCCCGTTTGGTGCCTGGTGGTCCTGTCTGTTTAGCACTGCCACAAAGTGAGTGAATGTCTATGATTAAACTTTAGGAACAACACTTTCATCGTCTGCAGGCCCCATGAGGGACAGGCATTCACATGGAAACTGTATGCAATTATTTACAATCCATACCCATTCAGACTTGTGTGGAAACCATGTGTTGGCCCCCCATGGTTTAACGCTTCCCCTTCCTGTCCACACTAATAGCCTATTCATGGCAACGTGCACCTTAGAGACTGTTGGTTAAGCTGTTATTGGCCTTTATGAAAGTTAAATGAATAAGGAGCATAGGAAACTATAGGGGGCTGCTGATTTGCAGAGGTCCAACCTCACTGTGGTTTTTCTATGCTGGATGGAAACATTACTCCGTGTGAGAGGTTTCATGCCTTCCCGTTTCATTTGTTACAGAGCAAACTTCATTTGTGATAGTCAGCAATATTTGCAGGCCATATGATATGTTGCAAATGTTAAAGAAAACAATAATTTTCTTTCTTTGTTTAAGAAATTGGGAGCTGTGCTTATACATGCAGAAACTGCTGATAATTGCAAGTGTATAGTAGGTTGTTTCCAAGGCTTGCTATGTGGCTACAAATGTATTCTTGATAGTTGTCCCCTAGTTTCTATGGTGTTTTTTTGCATTGTTCAGTACTATTCACTTACTAGGGTGTTCTGGGTGGTTTCAGTTGTGTCATTGTTTGATGGCTTACTGGTAAGGTTGCTTACTGGTTATTACAGTTATTTTCTACTGCTAACAAGCATTGTGCAATACTGAAGCTACATTTTCAAAACTGTTCACACACACCGTGCATTACCAACAAGTCTTGACCAAAATATTCAGCTCACCTCCAAAACTAAAGCCAACACAACAGTTCATAAATGGCGCAAAATAAGTGGCTCATAAATGGCTCAAATAACCACTGACAACAATTCTCATTCAGAAAACATATGTTTTATTCATAACACACTGACCTAAAGAAAATAACTCAGGCTCATTCTGAAAACGTAGCCCTATATACATTTCTGGAGAGCACCAAATACATCCCAGGAGGTAAGTTTTTGTTTTTGCAAATACACCAGAGGCCACTGTGTACGCTTTTTGAGATCTCAAATTCATCAATCCACCAGAGGTCGCTGTCGACTGACTGACTGACTGACTGACCGATCAACTGACCCACCCTCCTCCTTTCTTAAATCTAACCGATAGTGTTTTCAAAAGATTGACCAGTCGACTCACTTCCCTAAACCCAACCGTCAGTGTTTAAAAAGCAATCCAGAAAAATAATCCTACTTTATACCACGTTTTCAGATTTTACCACATTCTCACCCTGTTATTCATTCATTCATTTTCTTGTCGGCTTTATTAATCTGGGGTCGCCACAGTGGAATGAACTGCCAACTTATCCAGCATGATTTTTACGCAGCGGATGCCCTTCCAGCCGCAACCCATCTCTGGGAAACATTCACACACTCATACACTACGGACAATTTACCCTACCCAATTCAACTATACCGCATGTCTTTGGACTGTGGGGGAATCCGAAGGAAACCCACGGGAAAGCAGGGAGAACATGCAAACTCCACACAGAGCCCAGCAGGTTTGAACCTGCGACCCAGCGACGTTCTTGCTGTGAGGCGACAGCACTACCTACTGCGCCACTGCGTCGCCTACCCTGTTATGTACTTGTTTATTTTAGTTTTTGGCTTCTGTTTTTGTCTTACCTGCTTTCTGGAACCGTTCATCGCTGGACTTGAACCCTGTCGTCGTGGTCAACTTCTCTCTGCGTCTTAAGTCTGCCGACATACATGCCGATCTACTGGACAAACTGGTAACAGCTGGAAAGGAGTCCACACAGAGGTCAGCGGTCAGCTGGTAAGTGTAATAAGGAACGGTGTCATACCGCACCTTATCATTTGTTTTAAAGACAAAATGCAGCCATACGTACTTCTGGCTACATAATTTGCGATCTCCAGAAATGTATATAGGGCTCTGTTTTCTGAATGAGCCTAGGTTGCTTACATTTTTGGGAGAACAAATTAACTGTCTTATGTTCAATCGACTTTAATTCGTAAAAATAGTTAGGTGAACTTCATCGATTTGTGTTGGGACAACATGAAAGAATTGTGTGAAACCCTGCATTTTTTTACCGTGTTTATGTTTACATGACATAGACAGATCTACAAAAACAGCTGAAAATGAATGCCAGGTCATAGTTGAAAGAATCACCTCAGTGACAAATGTTCTGTGCTGGCAGTGTGGTTAACTTGACATTTCTCTACACTTTGAGCCAACACAAAGTTCTCAGAAAGCAGAACGAACGTCTGCTGAACCATCTTTACAGGACAAAAGGCATTCAGAATTGTTACCAGAGTAAACCCTTTTCTCTCCCTCTTCAACTCCCTGCACTTTTTTGGACGTTCCACAGCGGCTGCCCTAAAACGGGGACACCAGATGCCGGAACAAACTGGCCGCTTCATTCTCACAATGCCACAGATTGTTGGTGCCTATTGCTTCAGAGGAGGAGGAAAGGGATGGAGAGAGGGGGGCGTTGGGTGGCAGAGACGCGACTCTGCCAAGTGGTAAAGCTGCCAAGTGTTGGTCTGGTGATGGGCGGAGCTTGTGACAAAAGGTGGGTGGAGGACGTGGTTGCAATGTGGAGAATAACACTGATTTTTCAGAAGGCCTGAAGAGGCCATTTAAAAGCATCTTATAATGCTCTCCACAACTATCTTGGGGATGTGCGAGCATTTGCTGCGATTGCTGTTAGAAACTGCTTACTAATAACAGTATTAACAGTTACTAGTACTATGCAAGCATCACTGTTAATATTGCTCATGTGTTAACACATGCAATAAGGTTGTATTAGTTAATGTTAGTTAATATATTTACTAACATAAACAAACATTGAACAATACATTTATTACAGTATTTGTTCATGTTAGTTAATGAAAATACAGATGTTCATTGTTAGTTCATGTTAACTCAATGGTGTATTACCTAATGTTAACAAGCATGAATTTGGATTTTAATAAGACATTAGTAAATGTTAAACTATGATTAATAAATGCTGTTGAAGTATTGCTAATACTTAGTTCATGTTAGTAAATAAGTTAACCAGCATTAACTAATGAAACCTTATTGTAAAGTGTGACCTCTCATACAAATCTACATATTTGGAAGTATCTTAAAAATAATACATTTACACAATATTTGCTAAAATGATTTTACAATAATAATAATAATCCATTTATATAGCACTTTTCTAGGCACTCAAAGCGCTTTACACATTGGGGGTAATCTCCTCATCCACCACCAGTGTGCAGCATCCAGCTGGATGACATGACGGCAGCCATATTGCACCACACACATATCGCAGCACACCACACACCAGCTTATTAGTGAGGACAGAGTGATGAAGTCAATTATGATATGATGGACAGAGGCCAGTGGGCAGATTTGGCCAAGATACCTGGGTTAAACCCCTACTCTTTTTCGAAGGAATTTTTTACAACATCTCATTATAGAAGTATAGAGTCCCCTTCACTATACTGGGGCGTTAGGACCCACACAGACTGCTGAGCGCCCCCTGCTGGCCTCACTAACACCATATCGCACAGCAACCTAGCTTTCCCCTGTGGTCTCCCATACAGGTACTGACCAGGCACACCCCTGCTTAGCTTCAGGGGGCGACCATGTGAGAGTTGCAGAGAGCTAGCTGCGGGCATGTGATATGCATAGAAACCCACGTGTAAAAATACTATCGTAATTTATAGTAAATACTATAGTGTTTTTAAACAATCCTGTAAATATTATAGTATTTACAACACATTTTTAATGAAAGCTACAGCATACTGAATATTTAACTGTAGTTACTGATAAACTATAACAAATACTATAGTATACATCAGTTTTTACTCCAGTGAACTGTGATGTATTGTAGTATTATATTCATTATTTTGTAATCTGTTTATGTTACTATCGTTGTTGTGCTCCCATAGCAAAAATATAACAATTTTACTATAGTATGGATCAAAAGGACTGCAGTATTTACTAAGAATTACTATAGTTTTTTGTTTCGTTTTCATGTGGAAAGCATATTAAATACAAATAATTAATGTTTCAAATAGATTTTGGTAAAATCAAAGGTCAAAGTATGAGTGGAATAATAGGTGAAAGCATTCTTAATCCTGCATCATCATAAACCCACATATTTAATTGTGTGCTCATTCAAATATATGAAAACATAAGTGATCATCCTATATTTTATTCTATTTTAAATGATTAATATCTGCTTGCTGGCAAATGAGATAAATCGAGTGCTTTGAAGGCTAGAGGCATATGTATAAAGATTTAAAATGGCAATTAATTAGTATTTTGGGGCCTTTAAATATGTCATGAAAGGATTTAATAAGCCTGACAAGATATTTTGGTATATAATCTATTGTTACAATGAACAGCATTTTAGTAGGTGTTTCTCTAAATCATTGTAAAAAAATAAATAAATACAGTTTATTATTGTTTTCTCCTGATAATGTTAAAAATAAACTAATAGTTGCAATCAAAATGTAACAATCTCATTTTAAAACCTTGTTCAAGTTTCATAATTTCAGCTTTTTAATTTAAGTAAATGAAAAAAAGGTTTGTGCACTCCCAGTGCTGGGTTGCGACTACTGCATAAAACAAATGCCAGATTAATTGGCAGTTCATTTCGCTGTGGTGACTCCTAATAAATCAGAAACTAAGGAGAAGAACAGTGTGTACACTGTAAAAAAAATGCTGGGTTTTCACAAATTTCCTTTATTATGTCACAACACAAATCGATTAAGTAAACTTAATTGTGATTAGAATTTAAGTGGATTGAACATAAAACAATCAAGTAGTCCCAAAAAAACTCAAGAATTATGTTGATTCAGCTTTTTTTAATAAGAAGTATGAAGAAGATTTTTTAAATGTGAGTGAGTTCTCACACTGTAAACAATGCAGAGTTCCACACAATCGATTTGTGTTGAGACAACGTCAGTAAGAAATGAGGTTAACTTATTAGTTTTTATTTAAGTGGATTG
>CAIGQZ010033037.1:1380172-1397944 GCA_903798205.1 Danio tinwini
TATATATATATATATACTAAGGAAATCTCTCTCACTCTCTTAAGTTCAAGTTGCTTTATTGGCATGATATTTTGTACTGTATAAATATGTATAGATATGTATAAAGTATGTAATATGTTTCATTCATTAATTCGTTTTCTTTTCAGCTTAGTCCCTTTATTAATCAGGAATGAACTGCCAACTTATCCAGCATATGTTTTACGCAGGTGGAAGCTGCTATGCCCTTCCAGCTGCAACCCATCACTGGGAAACATCCATACACACTCATTTACACTCATACACTACAGACAATTTAGCTTACCCAATTCACCTATGTCTTTGGACTGTGGGGGCACCCGGAGAAAACCCACGCCAACATGGGGAGAACATGCAAACTCCATACAGAAATGCCAACTGACCCAGCTGGTGATCGAATTTAGAAACCGTCTTGCTGTGAGGCGATCGTGCTACCCACTGCACCACCGTGACACCATGCAATATATTTACATCATCAAATTAATAAAATATACAACAAATGATAAATAAATGACAGAAAAAAGGAATAAAAACAGTGCTAAAAATGATAATAATTACAAGAATAATATGTCATTTCGTCCTCTCCGAGTATATAGTAAAGTTTTTCTAAGTCGTTTGTTAAAGATTTAAATATTTAATGTTTCTCTGTGTGCACGCAATCAGTTGTGAAGCCAAGCGTAAAATAAGCTTAAATAAAAAGGTAATGCAAAACGCATAAGATTAACGACAACTTTAAAAAGCGAAAGCAAAAATCACAGACATTTTAGGATATTTAGAAACTACGGCCATTCGCATTTTTTTAAGTGCCCAAAAGGCGCGTCTCTGTGGGTCTTAGAGATGCGCGGATCAGCTGAAATGTTTCCCGAATCCGCTCCTTCATACTAAACATCCACCCTCCACCTGCCCGCACATATCATTTTATCTGATATATATATATATATATATATATATATATATATATATATATCTGCACCCGATTGACTTTTTAATAATTCTAATTCTTTGTTTTAAGCATGAACAGATTCAGCTTTTACATATACAGGAAAAAGATAACAAAAACGGTGCCACTTCAGCCTAAACAGCAGCTATGTTATATTTACTTGAATTTTTTCTTTGCACTGTGCAAGAACAGAATAGCATCTACTGTGGCTGGATTTGGGCGATTCTGCTTCGCCTCCAAAACACAGCCAGCTGCACTAAATGAGCATTCTCTCCCACCGCTTGTTGCAGGAATGCACAAGCTTCTCTTTGCAAGGTGCTGCAGTCGTGCAAATAAGCGATCTTGTTTCTCCCAGAATGATAGCAGATTTTCCTCTGATGACTCCTCTAACTGAACGTTTGCACAGTAGTCTTGCACTTCATCCATTATTTTGAGCGTCTCATCTTCACATTCTGCGAAGTCCACGCTCTGCTTTTTTGCTGGTCAACTGCTATGTCCTGTGACCCACCCGCAATTAATCAATGTATTTTTTTTATTACCCGACCGACTCGACCTGCGGATTATCCACAGCGCCCGCGGATATAACGGCCATCCGCGCATCACTAGTGGGCCTGCAGAGCATGTAAGATTGTATGTGGGAGTATTGACAGGTCTGGCGCACACACAACAAGCAGTACAAAACGTGTAGGGCAAGAGAAGATTTTCCACTGGTTAATCGATCACAAATGCTAACCAAATAAACTTGGGCGGCTGTTAATATCTATGGGCGGCCTACCTAAGTTAAGTCTATGGGCCCTATTTTAACAATCTAGCAAAAGGGGGTGTCTGAATCCACTTTCCGCTATTTTAAGGACGGAAAATTCCGCTTTGCCCTGCAGCGCATGGTCTAACAGGGTTGAGCTTATTGTCGTAATGAGCTATAGGTGTGTTTTGAGAATAAACCAATCAGAGTCTCATCTCCCGTTCCCTTTAAGAGTCATTTGCATCGTGTCATAGTGCATTTGCTTTTTACATGGCGGTCTTTGTAAGTGGAATAACGAAGCGCTTCACTAGCGAGAAAACAGTTAAACAGACCATCTGCAGCGCGAGAATGAGCCTCCTCATTTTTTTACTTTCACTTTCACTCTCTTCTGTGCATAAGGAAAGGTGTTGTACGCACAGACATCCATTAGCCTACATAATTAATTTCATTTGTTAAGTGTAAAAATTTGTTTCAAAACTATTTCTAAATTCACTTCTAATTTCCAGCGAACAAATAAATAAACAGTAATAACAAAGGGTGGTCAAAAAACGGAGTTATTTCCAAATACACATGCTATGCCCCATATGGTCTAAAACCTGACAGGTGGGCAAATCTAAGCTTGTTTTGAATAAAACAAATATAAATATGCACATGATAAATAATACTACTACTAATAATAACATTATACAAAAGAAAATTATCATGAATAAACTGAAAAAGCCCCCCAAGATCAAGGCATGAAGGCAGTAGTTTTTATATTTATGTATAAAATAATATTTTTTGTAATATTTTAATCCTTTAATTCTTTTTCATTTGTAAAGATATTTGTGTATTGCTGTACATCCTGTGTGTATTAAGCATTATTTAAGCGAGGCGCACAACTAACGTGCTCTGTGCTAGACTTTAGACCTCCTCTCAGCTGGTCTATTGAGCAATTTTTTTCAGTTCCTCAAATTAGCAACGCGCCAGCAATGTGCCTTAACACACCTCCTTTTTTAGACCAGAACGCCTATGGGCGCCCATATGAGGGCAAATGCATTTGCTATTTAAAAAGCGTGATGAAAAACATCAAACGACACTTGAGTCAAGCTGAAACTAGCAAACAACGCTTGCGTCGCGCCTTGCGCCGGGTGTATGATAGGCCCCTATGTGTGGGAAGCACTGTTATGTGCTGTCATCATGGCAAAAACAAAAGAAATTACTCATTAGAAATTAGTTTTTAAAACTAATATTTTTAAAAATTTGTTGAAAATCTCTGTTAAACAGCACAAATTCCACAAGAGGGGTAATCATTTTGTCATCAACTGTATTCACCTTATTCTTCATGTATGAGCGGGAGCAGCCATTTCAATCTTTTTGGCTCGAGACTTCCGGTCTTATTCACTTCCATTTATTTTTAGACATTAAAAAAACAGCTCGTTATGCTGCTTGATGTTGCAAACAGATATTTTCTCATGATATTATTCTACTTGGTCTTTATAGTCTTGCAAACACTTGTTTGTAGAGAGAGTTGTTTGACCGTTTTTTGCCTTTTAGTATTCCTTAGTATTTTAGTAGTCATTTCTCCCGTAGGCGACTGAATTGGAAGTTTAAAAAATAAAAATAAAAATCTCAAAAACGAGCGCACTTCCACATTGTAGAATAAGGTTAATATATGCTATAGTTATTACACCGAATGTCATTTTGAATGGAGGCCTTCTGCAAACCATGCTAATGTATTGATATTAGTTATTTTATTCTTCTTTGTTTTGCTCAGGATACATTCTAATGCACAAAAAATACAATGAATATATTTGAATGGACGTTTTGATCTTTTATAAGTGTGTGTAAAGTCATCCTCACCTCTAGTACAGGAGGAAGAAGCGAGTTCTGAGTGAAGAGACCATGCTTTCTGACATGTTGCGCACTTTCAGGTAGTTCACAAACCCTCTGAAGAACAGCAGGAGTCCTGGGGAGGAAGGAAAACAGGTTAAAGGCCAATACCTGGATAAGGTCGGGGCTCTGGCCACTCCATTCAGCAGATGAAAATGTCTTGAAACATTAATGTTTTATGCATATCAGGGCTTAATGAATACCACTAAATATTAATGAAGAGAAAATAAGTGCAACCTTATTATTTTACACAACAATTTTTTAAACTGATTTATTGTGTGCTATTAGTTGGTATTTTTGTCTTGCTTTCCTTGTTTTGTATTATCATCATGATCATTTGTTTTATTTCCTATTAGTCGTTAGTTTATTTTAATTTTTTTCAACTATTTTAGTACAGCGCTTTGAGTACAATCATGGTGTTGAAAGTGCTTTATAAATAGCAGCAAATAATAATAATTCCTTACATTTATATAGCGCTTTTCTGGGTACTCAAATCGCTTTACACAGGGGGGGGGGGGGGGGGAATCTCCTCATCCACCACCAGTGTGCAGCATCCAACTGGATGACACGACGGCAGCCATTTTGCGCCATTACACCACACACCAGCTGATTGGTGGAGAGGAGATGATGAAGCCAATTATGATATAGGGAGGGTTAGGAGGCCATGATGGACAGAGGCCAGTGGGCAGATTTGGTCAGGATGCCGGGGTAAACCCGTACTCTTTTTCGAAGGACATTTTGGGATTTTTAATGACCACAGAGAGTCAGGACCTCGGTTTAACGTCTCGTCTGAAAGACGGCGCTCACTGAGCAGTATACAGTCCCCGTCACTAAACTGGGGCATTAGGACCCACACAGACCACAGGTTGGGCGGCCCCTGCTGGCCTCACTAACACCACTTCTGGCAGCAACCTAGCTTTCCCATGTGGTCTCCCATTCAGATACTGACCGGGCACAGCCCTGCTTAGCTTCAGTGGGCGATCATGTGAGAGTTGCAGAGAGCTAGCTGCCGGCAAATGCACTATTGTGACAATCATTAATTGTTTAAATTCATCAAAGTTCATTTATTGTTCATCAAATTTACTTCATTGTGCTTGCAAAAATACATACCTACAGTTACAGCAAAATTATCATCCCTCAATCCTGTGAGGCTTTTATGTGATGATTAAGAGCAAGGAAACATACATATATTTAAGATTTTTTAAATAGTTAAAACATTACAAGTGGGCTAATCATTTTGATTTCAACTGTATAGATGTAGCCAACATACATGTGTAAAAATTTGGATTAAAATTATAAGTTATGATTTATAGTTGTGTGTTAGTAAAACATTTTTTTTAAATCCTGAAAACTTTCAATGAGATTTCTTTCCTAAATTAAAATACAAATATTGTCATTTAGATCACTGTTACTATTAAAATAAAAATAAAAAATAAGCCATTTAAATACATTTTAGACAACACAATACCAAAAAGTTAAGTCTGAGAAGTCCAATTGCCATTTTCTGTCAAACAAAATGCCCTAAATGACAATACTTCTATTTCAAATTTTGATGAAATGTTATCAGATATTTATAGAATTAAACTAATTAACATTTTACTCAAAAACATTCCTAATAAATCCAGTGATTTGTTTTCTCCACAGCTGTGTTTTGAACTGAATTGAATTCGAGTGGTATTGTAGTCAGTTAACCAGCAGATGGCGGTAGAGTATTGAATGAAATAATGGGTGGTGACTGACTCAAAGCGAACCTATTATTTCGACACTTGATCTTTTTTTTTTTTTTTTTTGAGAAGAGGAGAAAAAACAGAAGGGAAAAAATAAGATAAGAACAAAGCGATTGTCATATGGGTTATAAAATCAAGTCATAATACATTTGAAGTACATTATCACAAATAGTTTACAATGACATACTCTGTGCATATTTGACAGTACTTTTTGCACTTATTGAATCAAATCTTAGGGTAAAAGTCAGTCTCTCCATACAGTGTATTTTTTTTTGCAATTCCTATCGAGCCCTTGTTGGAGGATTATGGCTTTTCTGCTACTTACCAAAAGTCAAGTATTTGTCAATAGTTGGAATAATTTCTGATATTTTCCCAAGGTATAATGTAATAAATGAGTAGTCTAATTCTTCTCCAGTTATCTTTATTTCAGTCGCTATTTCAAACCAGAAGGTCAAAAACATGAAAATAGTTAGCCATTAAGGTTCCACATTGTCTCCAACAAGAGCCCAAACTTTCAATACCTGCACGCAATGCAGACAGTTTAGAAGTTATGAAGAACCTCATGAGATTTTTCCATCCAAACTCTCGAGTATGTGATTTTTGCATGTGTGACACACATATCTGTCCAGTCTTCCTCTGTTATTTGTTGGTTTGACTCTTTCTCCCATTTTTGTTTTATGTAATTTGATGAATGACTTACTGTTTTGTATGCATTCATGTAATTTAGAGACCAGTTTTTTGTTTTACTTCTTTTATGTATGCATCCGAAAATAATGTGATCAAATTATAATCATCCTTAAATTTATTTATTTAATTTTTTTTATTAAAGTAATCTCTAACTGATAAGTAACTGTATAAATCCTTCTGTTCCAGGTCAAAAGTATTTGATAAGGTCTGACCACTCATGAAATGTCCGTTAGAGGTCACTGAACTGAATGAACTAAATGATGTGTTTCCTCACCAAACAAAAAAGCAGATGCATAATAAAATATAAAACATAACAAAAAAAAATCATGTGTTTCAGAAGTGCGTTTAAAGTCAAAATAAACTAATAACCAACAAAAATGAACTAAAATGTTATGCTATCCAATAACAGCTGAGGATATTTGCATATACTGAAGGAACAGATGCCATGAACTAAACAACTCCTGTCTTATACTGAATCAAAATCACTGCAGTTTTCTCTATTGAACTCTCTGATAGTCACTTCAGTTATAGACAAAATTATTTAAAAAAGTGATACAAATCTTAGTTTTCTGACATCCAAAAGCTTGATGACTTCTTATTTTGCATATAAATACACTTGGAGTGCTCTAAAAGCTGGCACAGTCCCTTCAGAACAGCTTTTTTCAGTTCAAGGGCATATTGCAATGGATGTGCAGTGAATTCCGTCTTTGTTTTGCTTTAAAAGGAAACGTTCACAATGTTCCGATGCCATACGACTACAGATAACTCACACAACAACAAATAATTTCCACAAGGCCTTTTCTATAAAGTCAAATAAATATTGTTCAGCTGTCAAGCTCCAAAATGTACAAATACATCAAATCTAAATAAATAAATAGGAAAAATGTATTAAATAAGATAAAAATAATGAAAAATAATTAAATAATAATAATAATAATAGCTTGATAAAATAAGTTCAAGCTATTATTAAATAAATATACTACTTAAAAGAAAGGAAAAAAAATCATTAAAATAAATGTTTATGTTAGTCGTCAAATTAAATAATGAAAAATAAGTGGAAGCTAACTAAATAAATACTCTGTTATAATTAGTGATTTAAAAAACAAACAATATAAATAATATACAATTTTTTATTTAAATAAAATTGAAATAAAATAAAACTGATGACTACAAATTTTTGATATGCTATGTAGTTACAAATGACCTTTCACGTACTGTTTAAATCTCCTATCCAGTGTACAAGGTTAAAAATCTGGGTCGAATGATATCCCATTGTGCTTTTCTAATTGTAGTTTTGACAAAATCAGTTTAACCCCTGTTTTAAAAAAAAAATAATAATAATAATTAAATAATTTAGAAAAAAACTTACCAAGAACCAGGAAAATCCACCAAAGCCAGTACTGTCCATTAAAGTATCCGGTAAAGTAATCTGAAAACTGAAAAGAAGAGGACTATTATAAATCACATTCATAACTGAGCATGTTTTTCTTTCAATGGTCATTTTTATAGTTAAAGTCCATTAATTCTTCAGAGTGTGTTTTTAGATAATCCCTTAATTAATCATTACTTGAATTAATTACTCTGAGACTCACCCTGACGATGAGGATCCACTTGATAAGAGAAAGGCCAAAGCCGCAGATAGCACCATATCGGCCAGCAATGGTATTAGTCAAACAGAAGGACAAGCAAAACCCGATCCAGTTGAAAAGAAAGGCCACTGGTCATAGAAAGAGAAAAGTTTACATTAAATGGAGAATGAGGAGAAGAAGAACAGTTAGAAAAGTGGAGGATTTATTTTTAGGTGAACTATCCCTTTTAATATTAGACAGGGAGATAGCAATGCACTTTTAATAAAAAGAGTGAGTAATAACTAATCAAATATGACTGGACTATGATCAACTACACTGCGCTGTAACGCTTGTAGCACGGAGTAAACACGATTTACTGTTTATATATACATGGAATGCAACACAACACACTACCACCAGGTGGCGCACAAAGATCACTAATACAACTACTCACTTCAATATGGAATAATTTTTGTGACGCTGTACAACAATAATTAGTATTTTTACATTACTGTAAGCGGTAGGTTTAGGGTTGGGGTAGGTGTTAATAAAATACAATTTAATGGGTAATTTAATAAATAATATGACTGATACTCTGTATAATGACTAATAATATAATAACTAATAATGTTTTTAGAAGGAAGAGTGCAAATTATACATTGACGATAGGGGGAGTCAACTTTTTCTGTAATGCAAGTTTGTGTAATACATGCTTTAGTTAATACAATTTATGTATTTAAATTACATTAATTTATCAATAAAACACATTTAGGTTGTCATGGTTTTGAGGTAGGCCTGTATATTTAGTGTATTCTGACCCACAGTAACCTCTGATTATTTATTTCAGAGGTTACTCTAGGTCAAACTATAAAAACTGTGTCTAATTTTACTTCAATTTTGAACTATACCTAGATATAAACAGCTATTTTACAAGAAAAGTGTCTTTTGAATACTTACGATGTCTATCGGTGCTCTAGATGTGCTGGTATTTTTTCCCCCTCGCAATAGAGTGATTGGCGCAATAATGCATACACAATGGAACCGTTATAGGGGTGGTCAAATGTATTTTTATATTAAATATTACTTTAATTATTAATATTATTATTTAAGATACAGATACTTCTTACTATTAAAGGGCTGACCCCACTTACATCTTGTTTTGACGTCCTTTAGCGATCAAGCGTTAATTAGGGTTGTCAATCACACCAAACTCCCCTGTGATTTGCACCCTGGGTATAATTACTGTTTTTTTAAATTACTTTAATGGTTGGGTTTAAGTTTAGGGTAATTTAATAAATAATGTAAATAATTTCTTATAAACTTCCAGCTGCAGTTGTATCCCTTCTTGCAACAACCGAGGTACACAAGTATTCAACCTGGTATGATTATAATAATATGCTGCTATTCCAAAATATACGTGTAAAAAACATAGGACAAACTCAAGATGAGCTATTTTTGGTGTCTGGTGTTTTGTCATTATTTAGAAAACATTTGCAAAAAAAAAAAAGTATGTAAGTTTTCAGTGTTTTAAGGCATATTTAGTGCATTCTGACCTACAGTAACTTCTGATTATTTATTTCTGAGGCTACTTTAGGTCAAACTATAATGCTGTTTTGTCATGCTTTAGGTAACATCTGCAAAACAGAAAACAGCAATATGTTCCATCATCATTCAGAGACACTTTCAGAAATAAAGGTAGGCAAGTTGTCACTGGGGTGGTACCTTTTCAATAGGTACAAATTTGTACCTTAAACGTCCACATTAATACCTCAAGGATACATATTAGTACTTAAAAAGTACAAAAGTGTACCTCTTAAAATTTTTTGGTATTAATATATACTTTTAAGGTACCAATATGGACTGTTTAAGTACACATGTGTACCTTTTGAAAAGGTACCACCCTAGTGACAGCTCGCGTACCTTTATTTTTGAGAGTGCAGAGTAACAATTTTGTTTTCGTAGAAAATAAACATGTTTAATCAGACATTTTGCTTGAAAATTAAAAGATTTATAAAAAAACAAGGAATGGTCATTTTATAGACCTCTTTAAAAATGCTATAAACCAGGGGTGCCCAAATGTTTTCGTATAAAGAAAACCAAGTATCATTGAGAGCTGTGGGCCAAAGGTAAATATACCAAACGATTTTACATTAAAGTTGCCATGGGTAATTTCTTAATTTATTTCATATTATTTGAAAACAAATATAAAATATTACTTTAAATTGTATTATCTAATGCAGTATAACTTAAAAAAATCATAGCTTATAGCAATAAAAAACCTAAACAATCACATTTATAACACAGTGGAGTTCAATGCTGAATACACAGGTCAAGCAGAATCTGCCTTTGACTTGATTTGCCCACAAAACTCTTTGCATTGTTGAGTGACAGTATGTACATTTAAACAAAATCAGATTTATTTACACCATTTAATTGAAACATTTAATTTCAATTAGCTTTTTACAAACAAACAAACAAAGGGTTACATTAAATTTGAATTGACAATCTCTGAACCATCCCCATTATTCTTAGATGGGATGGCGGGCCAAATCAAAGGTTACCATGGGCCAACTTTGGCCCGCGGGCTCTAGTTTGGGCATCTCTGCTATAAACGATTTAAAAAAAAAAGAGACAAAAACATTCTAATGAGATACATAATACTACATTGTTTTGATGCCTGTCTTTGACCCATATACAGTATAGATGACTTACTGAAAAAGGCCAGCATAAAGATCCCATCATTTCCCACTCTCAGCTGATCTGCATCACTGAAGTCATCCCGAACCGGAAAATCTTCATCCTTTCCAAAAAGCAGATGCATAATAAATATAAACCATGATAAAAAAATATATATTATGTGTTTGAGAAGTGCATTTAAAGGCAAACGTGAACCAACTAAAATGAACTAAAATGTTATGCTATCCAATAACAGCAGAGGATAGTTGCTGAAGGTACAGATGCCAAAATGAACTAAACAACTCCTGTCTTACTCATTCATTAATTTTCTTTTCGGCTTAGTCCCTTTATAATCAGGGGTCGCCACAGCGGAATGAACAGCCAACTAATCCAGCATATGTTTTACGCTGTGGATGCCCTTCCAGCTGCAACCTATTAATGGTAAACATCCATACACTCTCATTCACACACATACACTACGGACAATTTAGCTAATCCAATTCACTTATACCGCATGTCTTTGGACTTGGAAACCGGAGCACCCGAAGGAAACCCACGCCAACACGAGAAGAACATGCAAACTCCACACAGAAATGCCAACTGACCCAGCCGAGGCTCGAACCAGCGACCTTCTTGCTTGTGGGGCGATTGTGCGACCCACTGTGCCACCGTGACGGCGACTCCTGTCTTATACTGAATCAAAATCACTGCAGTTTTCTCTATTGAATTCTCTGAAGAGTCACTTCATTTATAGACAAAATTATAAAAAAAAGTGATACAAATCTTAATTTTCTGCCTTTCCAAAGCTTGATGACTTCTTATTTTGTATATAAAGACACTTGGAGTGCTCTAAAAGCTGGGACAGTCCCTTCAGAACAGCTTTTTTCAGTTCAAGGGCATATTGCAATGGATGTGCAGTGAATTCCGTCTTTGTTTTGCTTTAAAAGGAAACGTTCACAATGTTCCGATGCCATACGACCACAGATAAATCACACAACAACAAATAATTTCACAAGGCCTTTTCTATAAAGTCAAATAAATATTGTTCAGCTGTCAAGCTCCAAAATACCCAAATACATCAAATCTAAATAAATAAATAAATTAGAAAAATTTATTAAATAAATAATACAAAAATAATACAAATAAATAGATAAAACCAAATTTAAGCTATTATTAAATAAATATACTACTTAAAAGAAAAAATATACATTTTATTAAAATATGTTTATATTAGTCGTCAAATTAAATAATGAAAAATAAGTGGAAGCTAACTAAATAAATACTCTTGTTATAATCAGTGATTTAAACAAACAATATAAATAATATAAAATTTCAATTTCAATAAAATAAATATAAAATAAAACTGATGACTACAAAATTGTAATATGCTATGTAGTTACAAATGCTATGTAGTTACACAATTTCACAGTATAAATAAAATATAAATCAAAAGATCTGAAAGATCTGGTCATTATGACTTCTATGCTATATTTATGTCTTCGGATGTTACAGAACAGCTTTGTATGATAAGGAATTCAGCAAGTGATTCCTCATAAACAGACCTAATACAACAAAGGCATGGGATGATAACCGTTTTCAGGGTATACCACGCTTTAGAAAAGTTAAGGTTTTAAAACCGCCAAAATGTTCAGTAATACCGTTCGTAAGGTATGTGTAAGGTTTTTTATTTACATTTTATTTTTGTTTTTTAGGACAACAGTATCATCATCAAAAAAAATATACAAAGATGCCGCTTTAAATTGTAAATAAATATTGTGTTTTTGAAACTAATGAAGACAGCAGAAGTCAATGATTCATTTCAATTATTCAGAATGACATGTTTGCTGCTCCAAAATATTATAAATCTTTCAAAAAATAAAATATATTGTTTTCAAAGGGGAAAAAGTTGTTGTTTTTTACCCAGACATTTAAAAAGAATATATTTTAGAGCAGTAATCACAATACCTTGATACAGTGAAACCATAATATTTTAATCCAATGTTAACATGCCGTCAGAATCTTATACGGGCCCATGCCTAATACAACATTTCAGAAACTTTAAGGTAGTATAGAAAAACGAAAAATAAAATAATATTTGCTTCGGAATATATGCAAAAGTCTGAGTGCAGAACTACTGGGTTTTTAATTTAATTTATTTTAATTAAATTTTTTATTTAATTTAATATTTTTAATTGATTTGTTTTTTTAAATCATTAATTTTTTTATATTTATATTTTATATTTAATTTAATTAAATTTAATAAAAAAAATTATTTAATTTAATATTTTTTATTTATTTATTTTTTAATTCATTTATTTTTTTATTTTTTTATTTTATATTTTATTTTAGAACTTTTTTTTTAGATCTTATTTTATTTTAAAATTTTATTGTATTTTAGCCACCAAGTCCTTTACTTTAACTGTATGAATTCACAGTTAATCAATATTAACGCTCTACATAATGGTTTGTGTTCCACTCCACTGGAATGGTGTGAGGGTGAGTAAATGGCATAATTATCATTTTTCATGTGAATTGCTCCTTTATAATCAAGCGTACGCCTTCAGCAACTCCCAGTAAAACTCTGCATTCATACAAAAGCTTCAAACAGAGCTGTTGAGCTGCCATAACAAGCAAAAGTCTTCAATAATACTGTGATTCATTCTGTTTCTGGAGTCATTTATATTAGTATTTTACAGTAGTCAACATTCAAAGTGAATCAAAAATCCTTTGGAAAATTCTCCTAGGACAAGAATGAGTGTTGTTCAATAGTTTTAGGACAACTTTGATGATCCAGAGTGTGTGTGAATGCAAGTGTGTATGAGTCTTTCCCAGTACTGGGTTGCAGCTGGAAGGGCATCCACTGTGTAAAACATATGTTGGGATAGTTGGTGATTCATTCGGCTGTGGTGATCTCTAAAAGCTGAAGGAAAATGATTGAATAACGTTTACTTATTTCACTAATTCCATTTAAGAAGTGAAACTTGTATAATGTGTGCATTCATTCCACACAGACTGATATATTTCAAGTGTTTTTTTTTTCTTTTAATTTTGATGACAACTAATGAAAACCTCAAATTCAGTCTCTCAGAAACTTTCAATATTACTTAAGACCAATACAGAGAAAGGATTTTTAGTAATCTTGGCCAACTGAAAAGCATGAAGTATGAGGTTGAGGATATGTTTGTCAAATTGAGAGGACAAAGAGAGAAAGCACCAAAGTCTACGAATCATATTATGAAATCATTTACCATATCATGCTTTATATTGTAAAGCCAAATTTCCATGAGCCATAATTTCAGATTCATTCATTATTTTTTTTTATTAATAGCACATCAGCTGCATTGGCTATATTCATGTCAACACAACTAAGGCTGTTTCTCAATATGCCTCCTTCAGCGATCTTGTGTCCTCGTGTTCTTGTGTAACGTCATCATCAAGTTCAGTTCCAATACTCAAGACCGCAAGAACAGATGACGCGTGAAAGTTCCCGGATGCGTTCTTGATATTGAGGACGCATCGATGCAGACTGGAGTGCAAAACTCACTCGAGAAGTCCCAGAAGTCATTACCGGCTGAATAAGGAGGCGGGAAGTGAAATAAAACGGTGAAAGTAAAACATAAGTGTGTTTATTTGCTGAAATGCATATGAAAATTAGTTTTATTTGTATTGTGCAACGTATGTTTGTAAGGTATTTATGCATAGGATACATTGTGAAAAGGGGAAAAACAATAACTCACAACGAGTTGAATGCTGTAACGTTTAAATAATTTTCTATTAAAAACGCGTGAAGTTCATGTGACCATCAGGAAGAATGCAGCATCTCATTTCTCACAGGACGCGTTCTCTGTTCTTGCGGTCCCCCCCGAGTTCGTTTTTTCGAGGTAATTTGGCAAGACCGGTCTCAACAAGAACACAAGTCTATTCTCTGCGTGAATTGAGAAACAGCCCAAGTGTTCAATGTACACTCAACGGTCACTTTATTAGGTACACCTGTCCAACTGCTCGTTAGCACAAATTTCTAATCAGCCAATCACATGGCAGCAACTCGATGCATTTAGGCATTTAGACATGATCAAGGCAATCTGCTGCAGTTCAAACTAAGCATCAGAATGGGGAAGAAAGGTGATTGAAGTGTCTTTGAAGGTGGCATGGTTGTTGGTGCCAGACGAGATGGTCTGAGTATTTCAGAAACTGCTGATCTACTGGGATTTTCACGCACAACCATCTCTAGGGTTTACAGAGAATGGTCTGAAAAAGAGAAAATATCCAGTGAGTGGCAGTTCTGTGGGCGCAAATGCCTTGCTGATACCAGAGGTCAGAGGAGAATGGCCAGACTGGTTCGATCTGATAGAAAGGCAACAGTAACTCAAATAACCACTCGTTACAACCGAGGTCTGCAGAAAAGCATCTCTGAACACACGACACATTTAAGCTGCTTAAGGCGGCTGGGCTACAGCAGCAGAAGACCTACAGGCTACAGCAGCAAAAGAAAGGAAACTGAGGCTACAATTCGCACAGGCTCACGAAAATTGGACAATAGAAGTTTGGAAAAACGTTGCCTGGTCTGATGAGTCTCGATTTCTTCTGCAACATTCGGATGGTAGGGTCAGAGTTTGACATCAACAACATGAAAGCACGGATCCATGCTGCCTTGTATCAATGGATCAGGCTGGTGGTGGTGGTGTAATGGTGTGGGGGATATTTTCTTGGCCCACTTTGGGCCTATTAGTACCAATTGAGCATCGTGTCAACGCAACAGCCTACCTGAGTATTGTTGCTGACCATGCCCATCCCTTTATGACCACTGTTCTGCCCATTGAGACATGTACCTTTGAGTTTTGATCTGGGACTTTTATTTTAAAAATTACCTGATCGATCAAGGGAGCAGCCATTTTAGCTCAGTGTTTGCTGCTCTTCTTATGCATTGCACTACACGTGACTGCTGCTACGGCTTTCTGTCCTGTTTATGCCTTCGAAAGCATTGTCAGTAAGTAATCTTTGCATGGAAATGTAGTTTAGTGACAATATCTTCATATTCTGAGTTGTACTTATGGAAACTGAGCACTGTTGTTTACACAAACTGTTTGGGTGGCTAATTTATCAATGTCAGTCTTCATAAGTGGACGCTTTGCTTTCTGTTATTAATACCACTTTACTTTTGTATTGTTTTTTGACAGTTTCACTTTTATATATTGCACATTGGAGTAAAAATTCAGGAGTTTTGGAAACTATACCCTGGCTCCAGTCTTTATTTGAATGGAGTTTGGCTTGCTGCTTAATTGTGTTCACGCGCACGGAAACGCACAAGGAGGAGCAGTATAACCACAGTGTACCCATCTTCTGATGGATACTTCCAGCAAGATAACACGCCATGCCGTAAAGTGCAAATCCTCTCAGACTGGTTTCTTGAACATGACAATGAGTTCACGTTACTCAAATGGCCTCCACAGTCACCAGACCTCAATCCAATAGAGCATCTTGGGGATGATTCACATCATGGATGTGCAGCCGACAAATCTGCAGCAACTGCGTGATGCTATCATGTAAATATAGACCAAAATCTCTGAGGAATATTTCCAGTACCTTGTTGAATCTATGCTACGAAAGATTAAGTCAGTTCTGAAGGCAAAAGTGGGTCCAACCCAGTACTAGTAAGGTGGCCAGTAATATTAAAGTGGTCGGTGAGTGTAAATATACATTCTGTTCAAATATGTTTTAGTTCCATCTTTTTAAATGCATTACATTAATGTCTTATCGAATACTTTTGATCAGTTTAAAAATCCTTTCTTAAATAAATGCATAAACCCTTAATGTTTAAACTAAGCAACGTTTTAAGTGTTTTAGTACTCAGCAAGTAGTAATTTTGCATTCTGTTTCAAACACATCACCTTGGACACACTGTGTGAAAGTCACAGTGAAACAAGCCTCAGAAAAGGGAAGTTAGTTCTGAGATAAGCACTATTTGTGTGAGATGTCAGCTGCTTTGACATTCTGTTATCTAATGCGACGACATTCAGACAATCTTAAGAGTGTTCAAATACTTTTTGGGGCCGCATTGCATAAGACATCTAGATCTGAGCTCAGAGAAATCAGAGTTTCTGAGGGATTCTCTTTCTAGGTCAAGGCTTTTATGGCACACCACATCCTCCAAAAAGGTCTCTTTTATGCTGATGCTAAAAGCTTATAAGAAAGCATCTACAGATTTTTTTGTTGTCCTGTTGAGAGAAGGTATTGGACTCTAATAAGCCACAGTGAAAAGTAGGTTGGGTTGTCAAAAGTATCGAGTTTGCTAGCAATCGGTACAGATATCCCACATCCACTTCCCACTAACATTCGAGCGCATATTTAAACATCTCTGATTGGTCAATGTGTTCCCTCGCTCAACAGATATGACAGTGATTGCCAGTGAAGGTCATCAGTTTATCACTCTTCATCGCTGTTTACATAGTACAAACACAGATACAAGAACACTGGAGTGTTTTAAAGCTGCGTCGATTAGCAGATCTGTCTATGAGCTGACATATGAGCAATCCGCTGATGGATCGACTGATTGACAATGCTTTGAAACGCTCCAGTGTCTAAACCAATGCCCTTCACGGCCAATCAGTCATATCTGTTGAGCTTGTGAACACCATGGCCAATAAGAGGTGTTTAAGAACACGCTCAAATGTTAGCGGGAAATAAATGTTTTTAAAATTTCAGTAGCGATTGGTCTCGATATTTGAAACTTTTGACAACCCTAAAAGTAGGGCTGGACGATAACATGCAATGATATCACAATACTTGATTTTAAAACCACTAAAAACTGCAGACACTAATAACACAGGCTCATATGGGTACGTTGAATGATTTTGAGTGTCAGTGAATAGATTCACATATATAAGGGGTGTCAAACTCAGTTCCTGGAGGGCCTCAGCTCTGCACAATTTAGTTCCAAACCTAATTAAACACACCTGATCAAACTAATTGAGTCCTTTAGGCTTGTTTGAAACCTACAGGCAAGTATGTTAAAGCAGGGCTGGAACTAAATTGTGTAGGGCAGCGGCCCTCCAGGAACCGAGTTTGACACCCCAACATATGTTTGTTTGTTTGTTTGTTTTTTTCTTTGGCACTATTCTGTGACTGAAAAAAAAGTAGTCTAGTGTATGCTCCATTCAGCCATCTTTGTTTCTGTCAGCTTTGTCTTTAATTAAAGTTATAAACTAATATGTGAACTATTATATTAGAAAAAGAACTACTATGGCTCAGAACAATGTTTTGGTTCCAATTTTTAAGTTTTGTGACAACTGGCCATGTAATAAATGGGATAAAGTACAATCAGGCAGTTGTTTTTGCAAAATAAAGCCCTTCAGTCTTATACAACAGCTGATAAGCATGTCAGGCTTTATTCTGTAATAACACCCGGTACTTTTTTCCTTACTCATAACACATCTGTCTGAAATACTCACTTCTGATTGGTCAATCACAATATCCAGGTGGTTAGTCTATTCTACAGTCAGATTTGCGTTTTCGACTGTTTAGCGCCGTCTTGTAGCTGAATAATGC
>CAIGQZ010033037.1:1423200-1433847 GCA_903798205.1 Danio tinwini
CCTTTGGGTAGAGCTGTGCACAACTGTAAACAATATTGCAGCACATATTGGAACTGAACCTACAACATACACAGCTCTGTAAATCATTCATGAAATTGTTCAATTTAGAAGACATTTTTCAGGGGGAAAAAAATAATTTTTTTAAAATAAAATGATCTTGACAGATTTTGACTAGTTCAACATTTGTGTATGTAATGACTCAAGTAATGAAATGAGGACTATTAGTTTTATATGAAATGACTATTCAGAATCCACGAGTTTAGTTCATTTTGACTGACATGACATAAGCACATGATAATGTTATAAACAGCAGAGAGTTGTATGAAAGCAATTGATGCATGTCTAAAAGCATTTGCAATTTGCTGGAAGGAATGAGAAACTGCTACTATGATGTGCACAAATGACTAATTGTTTTGAGAAATGCATATTGTAATTGTTGTGCAAATAAATAGTGTAACTTGTGAGAAATGCACCAAAAGCCACTGAGAAAAACTGTAAATAAAACCACAATATATATATTTTATTATATTTTCAAAGTATACTCTATATTTTCACAGTTTTATAATCATTATTATTATTATTATTATTAAAACTGATATTTTTATTTATTTATCATTTCTTATTATTTAATTATTTAATACTGTATTTTAATTTTTAAACATGCATCCTATATATTCCCTTAATTGATATCCCCTCAGCATGTTTATGAAATCTGCCTGTTGTTGTTTTGCCTGGTCATTATTCATTACGTGTCTAAATATACTGTCCTTCATAAGGGTGGGCAGAGAGTGCTGCAGTGAGTGTCTGTTGCTCCTCCTCTGTGCTGCTGCTGTAGGTATAAAGTCAAGCTGCCGTCAGCGAGTCTGTCAGACTGTCTCACTCATACCACATTACAGGTACGCAGTGAGAGGGCAAGAGCTCTAGAATACTTTCCCGGCAAAAAACGAATCCAAGTCCAAAGCAAAATGGTGAGTAGAGCATTACTTTAATATTTAAACGTTCATTGAACAACTATTTGCATGCAAGTTTACATATTGAGCAATCATGCAGGTATTAGGTGGCACTGCGCACATTAATTAAATATTATAATATTAGATTTACAAAATAATATGTCTAAAGATTTAAACAACTGCTAGACCAAATGATCATATATGCATTTGGAATATTAAGGCTTATATTAGTTATTTAAAAATAATATGTCCATATATCTCTCCCATATAGCTAAATTTAGTCTGTCTATTTAAATGCTAACTGTTTTATATGCCATATTATTTTTATAGATAGTTCTGAGCACACTTCATCACAATTTTTCCACTAGTATGGAAACTGCTGAAAGGTATATGCCTCAAGCAGTGTGGTTATGGGTGTGTTAGGGATTTTACTGAGCGGTGATGTGGCTTTTGGCCTCTTTTTTTTAGTGAGTGTGTGTCCTATGAGCCAGATACAAATCCATTTGTGCTGATGACCTTGAATGTAAAAATAATAGTTTTTATTGCTGTAAATGTACATCATCTAAAGGGCCTATACGTTTATGGATATAGCTCAAGCTTTGGTTAAATAAGTGGAATATTGAGTGGGTTTGAGAATACACCTACATCGTAAAACTGTAATGTCAGAGCCAACAAGTCACCCAAAGAAGTGTTGTGGGTCTGTTATTTTGAATGGAAAATATATTAGAACCACATGTGTAGGAGTTTGTTTGTGCTGGACTCCAGGGACAAATGGTTCTCACACACTTGAAGGCCCAAATCACCCTCCTGAGGCCTTTGTGTTTGTCTTTTAGGTGCTTTGGATGCCGCCAAAACCTTAAGAAATATTCTTAAATACTTCTTAAGTCATATCAGTTATTGTCTTAACTAAATCCCTAATATTGTGGAAGCAAGCATTTGTCTAAAATCTCAGAATAATCTTTTATTTCCTTTACAAATTCATAAGGCCAGGTCAGTTACCACAGGTTAACAATTAACAGACTGTCATATCACCTTGCAATGTGTTACCTTGTCAATTATTTGCTTTTCAGAGCTCAAAGTTTAAAATTCACATAAATGAATGAGTGATTTTAAAGATAATTTAACAAATGCTCTCTTCAAGTCAATTGTATATAATAAATACTACAACTTCAGTTTTGAGGATCTATCGAAGTACTTTATTCTTAAGATAAGTTCATAACATGATAAGTTCACACATGACTTTCCTTTTCCACTGACAACGCCTTTGCAAAGAAAGCTGTTATGTTAACAAATAGGCGAGCAGTTACTTGGGCGTTGTTTCAACTCATTCAAATCTGACTCTTCGAATCAATCAAGTCCTGTTTTAGTACTTTCTGTTTCAGATATATGATAGTAAAGTATAAAGTAGGTTGCAAATACTGTTTCATGTGTGATTCTATCACTAGCGCCACCTAATGGGATAAAAAAAGATGATTGTCTCCAAACAGGTTTCCACAAACACATTTCTGACATTTCTATGTAGAAGCTAATTTAAACATCACGTGAAATAGACAGTATATATAATGTTCAACACTAGAGGGTGGAAGTTTGCAACATGCAAAGGCGTAGTTTGATCGTACCTGTCAACACTGGGATGTGAAAATAAGGGATATGCCCACCATAATAAGGGATTCCCCCGGCGCCCGCACCACCCCCTATATAAAGTCCCCAAATTACTAAATATGTTGATTTGGAGCTGTTTCATTGTAAATAAACAGTAAAATGGTCAGTAATATGTTTTAATATTATTATTTACAAAGGAAAAATAAATTGTATACATTAGCAGCAAATAAATTAGCAAACAGTTCAGGTTATTAAAATTAATAGCAATTATAATGAAATAAAATCAAGCTATCAAATCTCATTAACCTTTTCTTCACTGTATAACTTACACCTTCTGATTAAAGAGCAACGAATGAATCTTTTATTTATTTCTTTTTTTTTTCGTTTGATTACATTAATAATAGGTGTCACGTTAAAAATGCAACCATCTAACGTTATAAAGAAAGCATTCGATTGCTTACCTAACTTCTTATGCTCATTTAGGATGAAATTAGTTGTATTTGAAAAAAAAAACCCACCAAGATCGACATCTTCAGATATTATTATTATTATTAATAATTATATGTATATATGTCTGTTTAAACACGCACCCAAAACCCAGACTTTCGCTCCGTTTCAAATCGCGTGTACAGAATCTGTTTGGGAAACAGCCTCTATTTATCACTATGGAGCGCATCAGCTGACAGTCATGCACCGCTATATGACTGAGGTATATGATATTTGAGGATTGCATATGAAGGGGAGACGGCACCTGTAATAAAAGGAAAGGGAATCCCCTCGTCTTTATATTTATTTCAAAGTGTTTTCATGCCTAAACAAAGGGAAAGCACAGAACAGACTCACATTTAAGAGCAAAGGGCGGTCCCTGGTGGTTCGGCGGTATGGGTTGCCTATAGGGAGGCTCTGCTCTTTAATGTTTTGCTGCCACCCTCAAGAGAAAGACTGAAAATACAGGAGAAATACAGGAAAATACCTTTACGGGATGACAGCGGGATAGAACTGTAAAATATGGGAGAATCCCAGGAAAAACGGGAGGGTTGACAGGTATGAGTTTGATGATGCTGTCACATTTCATGTGTGATTATGTCACTAGCGCCACCTAATGGTATTACAAAAAAGATGATTGCCTCAAACAGGTTTCCCCAAACACATTTCTGACATTTCTATGTAGAAACTAATTTAAACATCACATTAAATAGACAGTATGTAATGTTCAACACTAGAGGGCGGATGTTTGCAACATGTAAAGGTGTAGTTTGATGATGCTGTGACGTTTCATGCGTGATTATGTCACTAGCGCCACCTAATGGGATTGCAAAAAAGATGATTGCCTCAAACAGGTTTCCCCAAACACATTTCTAAATAGAAACTACTTTGACGATCACATTAAAGAGACGGTATGCAATTCTCGCCACTAGTGGGTGCATGTTTGCAACAAACAAAAGTGTAGTGTGATGATGTGACGTTTCATGTGTGATTGTTTCACTAGCGCCACCTAAAAGGATTGCAAAAAAATAATGAATGTCTCCAAACAGGTTTCCCCAAATACAATTTTGTAATTTCTATATAGAAACTAATTAGAACATCCTATTAAATAGACAGTATGTAATGTTTGACACTAGAGAGTGGATGTAATGTTTTCCAAACAGATTCTGTACACGCGATTTGAAACGGAGCGAAAGTCTGGATTTTGGGTGCATTTAAACAGACATATAATTATAATAATAATAATATCTGAAGATGTTAATCTTGGTGGGTAAACATGTAATGTTTGACACTATAGGCGTAGTTTGATGATACTGTGACATTTCATGTGCGATTATATCACTAGCGCCACCTAATATGATTGCAAAAAAGATGATTGTCTCAAACAGGTTTCCCAAAACACATTTCTATATAGAAACTACGTTGAACATATCATTAAATAGACAGTATGTAATGTTCGACACTAGAGCGGATGTTTGCAACATGTAAAGCATAGTTTCATGTGTGATTATGTCACTAGCGCCACCTAATGGGATTGCAAAAGAATTTGTGATTGTCTCCAAACAGGTTTTCCCAAACATATTTCGATATAGAAACTACTTTGACAATCACCTCAATTAAAGGGATGGTATGCAATTCTCACCACTAGAGGGTGCATGTTTGCAACAAACAAAGGTATAGTTTGATGATGCTGTGACTGAGTGTGGAATTATGGGTGTTGTGGTCCTGATTACATCCTACAGGACTCCTGTAGAAATCATGCTTATGGATGAGCTAAATATTTTAAACTTATTATCAAGTTAGTATGAAGCAGAGTAAATACTAAAATTAGAGAAATGCTGAATCCATTGCTAATGAAAGACAAGTAATGCGATACAAAGCAAAGCTTTTGTTATGCCACAGTCCACCACTTCCGGTTCTTCAGCCTGTGATTATGTGGGAAGAAGCAGAGCTGTTTTATAATGCTAAATACATTTTAGGCTTCTGTTTTAAGGCTGCATTGTGCAGTCTAACATACTGCATTAAACAGCAACCTATTAAAGTTCGCATGAATTCAAAATTTACAATGTTTATTTTGCTAGCTCATATTGTTATTGTTTTAAGGTGAAAATGTATGTTAGTCCATTGGAAAAAAAACAGTTTGTTTTGGTAATCTTCAGTAAAAGTCTGACCATTTGCTTCTGCATTTGGAGTGGCAGTCCTTCTGTTCACATAATACTTTTTTTAAACACGCCCCTCTAACCGTTAGTTTGCTATGAGGGAATGATGTGCAAAAGAAAGCCCCGCCTCCTACTCGGAAGTACATCGACATACTGAAATAAGTCTCAGCAACTCTAGGTTCACACAGATTTTAAAGCATTTTTTGCCTTTTCTATTAATCCAAACTAGAAATCGAGACTTCATTAGCATTAGCACTTCATTAGCATTACATGTTAGGACAGCACATCATGATTTTGCCAAGTACGATGTGATCCTGTGTTAACATCGATGTTGATCCTGGAGCATCATTTTAGTTTGAAAATGTAATCCACACCTATTCTCTACCCCTAAACCCAACCATAACTGTAAATTATTCCCAAAATCAGAGGGCAATAATAGTCGGATAACAATCATGTAGAAGTGCTTAAACGGTAAGCCTAAACTTAACATAAACGGTAAACATATCCCTTAATTCTGATTGGCCGAGTGGAATGTTGTTGCAGGATCAAAATAGATGTTAATCCAGGAACATGTCCTACTTGGTGAAATCAGATTGGCATGTTAGCACAGGTCCATGTCACTAGTTAAAATTGCTTATTCCTCTGGATTTAAACATTAATTGGAACATCTGGCATAATGTAAGTGCATAAGTCAGCAAAATAAATAGTTTAGGATGTGATTTTTTTATATTTTAAGGAAAATGTCTTGCATATAGTGCCTTTAAAAACAGTGAAATGGTGTAAACATGAGCTGCAAATGTGATTAATCTGTATTGTTGTGTTAATATAGTGCCATCTAATGCAACTCTCAAAAAAAACCACTTGTTTCCAACACCGAAATAGTTTTTTAAAACTATTTTAAAGCATTTTAAAAAGGATTATGTACATTTTTAAGCTTTAAATTTGATTTCCTCAGGCCGTACAGTATAATGTGCATATATTCTGTGAAATTTACAAGGCAACATCATTTATGCAAGTACAAAAAAATGCAGCAGAACAAGGTATCAGCTAACTGTGAGGTCAAAAGATGAGCAGAAAGTGTTCATGGGTTGTTGGAGGAGGGTTTGAATAGCTGGTGGGGATAGATGACTTGTAACAACCCATAAATAACTTTTAACCTGGCTGCCATGCCCAAACTAGGCAGTCCCATGTGCCTGTGTAATGTCCCTATCCCCTCCCCACTGACACACCAATAGACAGAGAGGGAGGGGTGGGTGGGGGGGGGGGGTAAAAATAGAGCCCCAACCACAGGAGAGTGAATCCAGAGGAAGAGTCAAGCCCACAGAGGAGAAGCAGGGTCTGGATATTTCTTCTCAGGCTGAAGTAGGCCATCTCTCTGGAGCACAGGCACAGATTTAAGGGCTGAATCATTGCAGAGCACTTTTATTGCAACCACGTGAATCATTTTTGCATCGTTGTTTTGACCTCATTATGGCAACACCTTTATGTGTTTGGCAGATACGTTTAACCAAACAATTTGCATGTTAGCAGTCCTTGCATTCCCTGGAAATGAAAATGTTGGCCTTCATTTTGATTGTGCAACACAATGCAGTTGAAGTTAGAATTATTAGCCATCCCCCCCCCCCCCCCCTCATTTTTTTCCTTAATTTCTGTTTAACGGAAAGATTTTTTGCAGCACATTTCTAAACATAATAGTTTTAATAACTCATTTCTAATAACTGATTTGTTTTATTGTTGCCATCATGACAGCACATCAAATTTGACTAGATATTCTTCAAGACACTAATATTCAGCTTAAAGTGACTTTTAAAGGCGGTGCAAGTTGGGGTAATTAGGCAAATCATTGTACAGTATAACGCTGGTTTGTTCTGTAGACAATCGAAAATTGCTTTTATTCTAGCCAAAATAAAACAAATCAGATTTTCTCCAGAAGAAAAAATATTATAGGACATACCGTGAAAAATTCCTTGCTGTTAAACACCAACACTTTGTTTGGCAAGGTTTGTTTACTAATTTTAATAAAAATTGGTACTTGGTAATTTGTATAACATATTTTACACTGTATAATATAATATAATATAATGTAATATAATATAATATAATATAATATAATATAATATAATATAATATAATATTCTTGCTATTTAAAATAACAGTTGTATTTGAAAATTGTGGCTAATAAGTTGATTTAGTAGTATACTGACTGCTTAAGAAACATTTCTTATTATTATCAATACTGAAAACAGCTGCATGCTGTGTTTTTTAATTGGATAGCATGATACACAACATTGTTTTCATGCTTAGATGACTAAGCTCAGAAAGTCATATATAAATAAGAAAAAAAAAAAAAAAAATAAATATAATAATATACTTTGAATAATATATTTATATATATATATATATATATATATAAAAGAGACATTCACCAAAAACGTACATTATCTGTCCCTAAATAAAAAACATAAATACAGTGATTAAAAAATATTTCATCCCCAACATTTCTAAAATGGACTGATGGTTGATTTCTGTGATTTGTTCTGTAAACGAGTATGTCATTCATTTGGTTCTCAGACTTTTTTTTATTTTACAAATGTAATCTTGTCATTGTCCTTATCCTCAGCCCAATTGAAACTACAGCTTTATTAGTTCTGTTCTGTTATTTAGGGGGGAAAAAATACTTCCGAAATAGGACAATTTTGTTATTCACATAAATTGATCTAAAAAGATGAACTTATAAATAAATTCATCCTCATGTTTCTGTCAGTCCTGTTACATTTGCATTAAATCTAACATACAATGCGTGCAAATACACCTTTAAGGCTATGACTTACTGACTAAGTGACATAATTTAATGGAGAAGCTGACAGTGATCAAGGCAACGCAACGGCAATTCGTAACTTTTTGATTTGATCAGGCTGGATCAAGGATATGTTCGTATCATTGAATTGTAGGATTTTATGCTTGTTTTTGCATGATTTTCTGAGGACGACAAGACAAAGGTCAGGCCCTGTCACATTTTTTATAAGTGAAAATGTACGTTTCTGGTGGAATTTCCGAAATAACAAATATATTTACAGTCAGTTTTGATCAAATGAACGCCTCCATGCTGATAAAAGTAAAATCACATCCAATGTGAACCATATAGCCTATGTAACAGTTACAATTGCACTCTGTTAAAGTGATAAAATGTTCAAATTATATTGTGATTTTTATTTATTTAAAGATTTTATTTCATATTTGTGAATTTTATCATCTTGAGAACACATTTGCAGTCATATTTATTAATTTTCTATATGGCAATGATTAACCTGCACATCGCCCCTTTTTGTACCTCTTGAGTTGCTGTACTCCGTCTTTTCCCCTCCCCCCTCACAGTGCTGCTGAGTATTGATGAGGGGGTCGGTTGTGCACTACAGCCTGAAGACAATATATTTGTGTTTAATTGTCTTCTGCAGGGAAGAGTAAATTAGAGGAAAGCAGTTCCTGGTGTCGTCTTGATATTTTTGAGTGAAAAACAGATCCGTCGTCACACCTACATAATATGTAAAAGTTACAAGTCGCAACATCTTCCATTTTTCCTCATATATGATCGGTTTTTCCATTCGTTGATCTTCAGCTTTCTTTTAGGACACATGCTATAAATTCCTCGTTAGGGCGCAGCTCTGATGTAAACCTGTCGGGGCTGTTGTCGACACCTCAAGCCTCATCTTGCTGCTTCAGACTTGTTTGTGGAAGGTTTTTAGTGTGTATGTGTAAAGAGAAAATAACGGCTGAGGGTTAGTAGGTCTGTCTGCCATATGTTTCTAGTGTCACGTCGTAAACGGCTTACAGGTCGAGTCTTTCAGGAAACGCCCTATCCAAACAAACAGAGGTGTTTAACTTTAACGCGCTACAATATGCATTCAAGGACGGTTCGGACGTTGCTATCAGGGTTGTTATGTAGATAAGAACAGACCCACGATGACAAACATGTTTGGTGGCTTTTGGAGGGATCTGATAAGCACCCTTTTCTGTCCTGTCAGCTGCAGATGTCACTCATCTGTGAATGGCATACTGGAAAAGACCACCCTCACTCTAATAATAATAATAAAGGGACGATTTGTGTTTTCGTCCGCCCCCTGGTGGGCAAAACTACAGTTTTAAACAGCTGCTATTTACTTGGAAAACAATCAAGAGGGTGTATGGCAAGCCGTTTGGACATTTAATCCATAACCCGTACTAGTATCAATTTCATGTTACTAGTACTTATTTTTTAGATACTAGTATCTTTTCCATAAGTACTAGTACTTTTTCGTTAGATACTAGTGCTCATTTATTAGATGCTAGTGCCTATTCTTTAGACCATTTTGAGGGATGTAAACAAACACAATGGTCCCAACTTTTTTCCTGTTTCACAATTTTAATTTCTAAAGCTTTTGAGAATCCAAAAAGAGCCACATATTGATAAATAATGTTATGATAGCTGTTTAAACATTAAGTTATGACTAAATTGCCTCTTGTTACAGTTATGAAATAGTTTGATAACAAGCAGGAAATGTTCACGGGCCAATGACATGAACACATGACTAGTACCTAATGAATAAGTGCTAGTATCTACATAAGTATCTAATTAATAAGTACTAGTACCTAATGATTAACTACTAGTACATAAAAAAAAACATTTACTAGTTCCAGCTGGAATACATACTAGTCAAAACTGAATAGTTGATATCACAATGACAGATCCTATAGAAATCAATGGAATTTATTTTTAATAAAGTAACAATAGAATAGATAATAGTCACTATCAAAATAAGTACTAGTATCTATAATAAATAAGTACTAGTATCTATAATAAATAAGAACTAGTATCTATTTAATAAGTACTAGTATCTAATGAATAAGTACTATCTAATGAATAAGTACTGGTATCCAATACACAAGTACTAATATCTATTTAATGAGTACAACTATCTGTTGAAAGAACCAGTGTCTAACGAGTAAGCACTAGTATATTTTTATAAAGCACCAATATCTAAAAAAATAAGCACTAGTAACATAAAAACAGATACTAGAAAGGGTTAAAGATTAAATGTAAAAACGGCTTGCCATAGAGAGTGGGCTTCTCATTCCATTGGTAACATACATATATATATATATATATATATATATATATATATATATATATATATATATACAGAAAATATATGCATTAAAAAGAAATTGATGCATGCCAAATGGAATCTGTAAATTCTTAAAAATGCAAGCATTCGAGTTATTAAGTTAGTTAATTTGTTTACATTTCGAGCCTTATAGCATTTTTGTTGGATAGACATAAAGCAAAAATAAAGTGTATTAAGAAAGTAAACATATTTTTTTGCATTTATTTGGAACAGAGTAAATTGTAAAATGCAATACATATATTTATTATTATTATTATTATTATTATTATTATTATTATTATTATTATT
>CAIGQZ010033037.1:1441984-1474484 GCA_903798205.1 Danio tinwini
TTTCTAATGAATAAGCATTTAAAAAGCACTAGTATCTAATAAAATAAGCATTTAATGGAAAAGATACTAGTATCTAAAAAATAAGCACAGGTAACATGAAAATTGATTCACACACACACACACACACACACACACACACACACACACACACACATTGGGGACAGGCGTCTGCTCTCCATATATCACAGGTTGTTCGTAGAGGCAAATGAATTCCATAATTCTGAACGCGATGTCTTTCAACTCGTAATATCCCTGCTGTATGGTTCACGTCGTTTAAATGCATCACTCACAGTCGGCTGACAGTTGTGTGGCGTGTTCTAAGATGCCTAATCATGTTAGTTCTGTTAAAAAGCCGTTGCTTGCTTGAAGGATTTCATCACGACACACATTGCAAACGGCTAACTTTACGTCTTTATTGGACACTTTGAAAAAGACTAACTCATGTTGCCAATGGTAAGCTCCGCTCTGCTGTTGTTTACCTGTGCGCCTTGCATGCACGTGTGAAAAGTCATGCGAGCAATTTACGTCAAGTGATCGGCTTTTTTGATCGGCGCTTTTGGGGTTAGCCGATCAAGCTATTTTTAGCCAATATCGGCCGATCGTGATTGGTGGCCGATCAATCGGAGCATCACTAATTATTATTATTATCATTATTATTATACAACTATTATTCTAAAAAATAACAAATCAATCCTATATGTAACTGAAAAACAATGTAAAGACACAACTGGAGTAATATTCAAGACTTTTGCATGAATATTAATGACAGTTCTATAGAATACAAAAATATATATGTTTTATAGAATTATCTGTTGTCTTAGACTCATTGCTGAGAATTAATGTTATGAAGTCTTAGTTACCTTCCTGACTCATTATTCCTTCTTACTGCTTCATAACCATGCTTAGTCAAAGTATCATCATCATCATATTATATAAACTTTAGTTTTGTCGACTTGCATGTCGATGCATATCGGCGTGCATGTTAACAACCGGGATCAGGGGGCAGCGAGTGTGAGGTGCGCGGGAATGGCTTTATGCGCATAGGCTATGTGTCAGTTTGTTTTCACCAGCGTTGTTTCGGTTGCACATGAAGAATAGCAAACTTGCGTGTGCAAAAGACGCCAAATGTGAATGCCTCCTAATGTCTTTATTCTTGGATCACCGCTCTATACACTTGCATAAAGTAATTGTTATCTCAAAGCTTTTACTGGGGCACTTTTTTGTCTCCCTGTGCCGCCCCCAGCAAGATGCCACCCTGGGCGATCGCCCATATTGCCCATGCCTTAATCCGCCACTGCATAGACAATATGTTTTGGTGCATTTATTTAAAAAACTGTTTTATTAAATAGTAATATCCATTAAAATAAGAGTTTAACACCTTTGGGCATAGAAGGATACATCTAAAATCAAATGAGTTATTGCAATTTCAGTTTTTAGTTACAAGCTACAATTTTTTTAATTAAATTTGATAATTTTTATGTTTCCCTTGATTTTTTTTTGTTTATTAAAATTGAATATTTTCCCCCAAAAAATATTAATTTAGGAGTAAAGTTTTTTAAATCATTTTTGTTAGATTAGTTCCAGTTTTGGCTTTGGTACTGATTAATCTAATGTATAAGAACAAATATATTATTGTAAAGCATCCTATAAAAAAATATTAATTTAAAATAGAGATATGTGAGGGGTGTAGTGCTGAGCACTGTAAATTATTTTAAATTTGCATTAATTTACATGATAAAGTATCCAATGAAGTATCAAATCAAATATTAATATGTAATTTTCTCAGCTTCATTTCAAACACCAATTCAAAACATATAAATAGTTTTAGTAACCAACGCTGGTCAGGGTTTCATTTAATGTGGTGCTGTTATTGTTTCAGATGAGGTCCGCACAGGCACTTACCGCCAGCTGTTTCACCCCGAGCAGCTCATCTCAGGAAAAGAGGATGCAGCGAATAACTACGCCCGGGGGCACTACACCATCGGCAAGGAGATCATTGACTCTGTGCTGGACCGCATTCGCAAACTGGTAATGCCAAACACTTACATTAACTCACAAAAGATCTTAAATTAAAGATCTCAAATTAAAGATAATGTTCACCTAATAAACAGTGGTGTAAAGTAACAAATTACAACCACTTAAATTAAGCATTTTTTCTCAGGAATTGTAATTTACTGAGTAGTTTAAAAATGTGTACTTTTACTTTCTCTTAAGTACATTTTTGCTGTATTGGTACTTTTACTCTACTATTTTCCTTCAATCTGCAGTCACTACTATTTTATTTTTTCCTGTCTATGAGGATTGGCTAAAGTAGAAAAATCAGTCATGTGATTCCTGTCTAATCAAATCGCACAAAATTTAATCATACTAAAAAAAACCTCAGGACATGGACACTTTATAAACGCAGCTAATCATTTAGAAGCATTAAAAGGGTCTAAGAAGATGTCCACAATCTTTAATGACACAATGACTCAAAAACTGTTTAAACTGCATGTCACTGATGAGAAGAAGGCGGATGTTTACAGTATGATGACTGAAATGGCCTTAAACAATAACTAAATGCACTACAGAATGTTACGTTTTCACACACGTGCACATATTGAACGCATCAGACTTTCACAGCGTAATACTCCTACTCACTACTCTTACTTTAAAAATGTTTAAAAGGGCTACTTTTTAGTCATACTTTAAGTAATATTTACTACAGATACTTTTACTCTATGTGGACTACATTTTTGGGCAAGTAATGGTACTTTTACTCGCGTACGATTTTTCAGTACTCTTTCCACCACCAAATTTAATCTCCTCCTCCTTTAAACTCTTTCTCCAAATTTAATCTCCTCACCTCAGACCATATACAAGATTATTTATGTTGTGTAAATTAGAAATATATTACACTCTTAAGCCTATTTTACTTGACATAAATGGTATTTTTGGACTATTTTACTATTTGTTATATTTATTTTTCTTTAAATAAAAATGCAAAAATAACATAAAGCACATTTTTACATTATACTTGCCGTAAAAAGTAACCAAGTAAAATATTTAGTTACTTTAGTTTTTTTTTTTTAAGTGACTTTTGTTTCCCTCACAATTCACAATTCATTTCTAAATGAAATCTATTTCTGGAAGACAGATGAATGAAATACAGTTAAAGTTAGAATTATTATTATTATAATTATTATAAAGTCAGAATAACCCCTTTGAATTTTTTTTCTTTTTTAAATATTTCCCAAATAATGTTTAACAGAGCAAGGAAATTTTTACAGTATTTGTTTTATTTCGGTCAGAATAATAGCAGTTGAAATTTTTTAAGACCCATTTTAAGGTCAAATTTATTAGCCCCTTTAAACAATTATTGTTTTTTTGCGATAGTCTACACAACAAACCATCGTTAAACAATAACGGGCCTAATTACCCTAACCTGCCTAGTTAACCTAATTTACCCAGTTACATATGTTATTAAAACTATTATGCTTAGAAATGTGTTGAAAAAATTTCTCCGTTAAGCAGAAATTGGGGAAAAAAATTAACAGAGGGGCTAATAAATCAGGGGGGCTAATAATTCTGACTTCAACTGTAGATGAAATTAGAATTAAACAGAAAGCTCATGTCATCATTGACGATTGTTCCCATCCTTTAAATGTAAAATTTTAGATTTTGCCATCAAAAAGACATTTTAGCCAACCTCAAGTTAGGACAAATGTGTATCAGATGTCATTTGTGCAAACTGCCATTAGAATATGAAATACTGTGATTCGTGTATGAGTTGTGTTGTTGTTTTTTATGTGAAATATGTGATGATGTTGAATTTATTTGTGTTCTTTTTTTACATGACATACACTGAAAACTATTTGATTCAACTTAAAAAGTACTGTAATTTGTTATAGCTAAATGTTTCAGGTTTCTCAAAGTATTATTTTAATTATGGTTCAACCTATACATTTGTATTTAATCGAAATCAAAAATATTTATTGTGGACATGAAAATAATTACACCCACACAAAGTAAAAATAATGTTGACAGATTTCATATTTTGGTACAAAGTAGAAGACTATGTTTTATTAACTTTAGATCACAGTATAATGGCACCAACTGAAAAAAATGCTGTAAATTCATAAATTACCCTCAAATTATAATTTTGACTTGGTTGAAAATGTATATTAATAATAATCAAAATATTAATTCTGCCCAAGGAAAAAAATACATTGACTCAAAACTAAAATATAGTTTTTAAAGATGGTGAATTAATTGAATTGTTTTTGGTTTGACTTAAAACAAAAAATAAACTATAGTTTAAAAAAAACTATAATAAATACATATAATGTTAAGCTATGCTATTGCTAGTTATTATATTTTCAGTAATGAGATTAACTATCTGCTGGTGCTTTTATTATGGCTATAAATGTCACGCAAGATGATAACAACAAGATTAAGGTTTTGAGTTTTGTTTTAGGGCAATAAAAAAAACAGGTTATAATCAGAAACCATTTTTTTTAACCCAATATAAAAATGTTCTTTAGAACGACAGAGACAGTAGTCTTAATTTTATCAGTGTACAGTGTTAAATGTAATTATGCAGTGAAGCCAAAGATACATTTCCACTTGTGGATAAAGTCAAGAAAGTCTGTTCTTTTAACAGAAACTAAAAATGTTTATTTGTTTTATTTGTTATAGGGACAAATACAAAAAACATTGAACTGAAATAACAGCCATCCCATGCATTCTCCTTATAGCCAAATCTGCAGCACTTGTGCCTATGATAGGGCTTTTATATTAGAAAAACAAAAACAACAAGTGGTAGACACCCATTTATGAAACAACTACATTAAACATGGCTACGAGTTTGTTGATTTATCAACCAATATTTAGTGACTCTTTAAAAATTATTTCAAATGATTTGATTCCCACAGGCTGACCAATGCACAGGACTGCAAGGTTTCCTGGTCTTCCACAGTTTTGGTGGAGGCACGGGCTCAGGTTTTACCTCTCTTCTGATGGAGCGTCTCTCTGTCGACTTCGGGAAGAAGTCCAAGCTTGAGTTTGCCATTTACCCAGCTCCACAGGTGTCTACGGCTGTGGTGGAGCCGTACAACTCCATTCTGACCACCCACACCACCCTAGAGCACTCTGACTGTGCCTTCATGGTGGACAACGAGGCCATCTATGACATCTGCAGGAGAAACCTGGACATCGAGCGCCCGTCCTACACCAACCTTAACCGGCTCATCAGCCAGATCGTGTCTTCCATCACCGCCTCCCTGCGCTTCGACGGCGCTTTAAACGTCGACCTGACGGAGTTCCAGACCAATTTAGTGCCCTACCCTCGCATCCACTTCCCTCTGGCCACATACGCTCCAGTGATCTCTGCTGAGAAAGCCTACCACGAGCAGCTCTCAGTGGCGGAGATCACCAACTCCTGTTTTGAGCCTAGTAACCAGATGGTGAAGTGTGACCCACGGCATGGGAAATACATGGCGTGCTGTTTGCTCTACAGGGGTGACGTGGTGCCGAAAGATGTCAACGTGGCCATCGCTGCCATCAAGACCAAGAGAAGCATCCAGTTCGTGGACTGGTGTCCTACTGGATTCAAAGTGGGCATCAATTATCAGCCACCGACCGTGGTTCCTGGAGGAGATCTGGCTAAGGTGCAAAGAGCTGTTTGCATGCTAAGCAACACCACTGCCATCGCTGAAGCTTGGGCTCGTCTGGACCACAAATTCGACCTGATGTACGCCAAGAGAGCCTTTGTGCACTGGTATGTGGGCGAGGGGATGGAGGAAGGAGAATTTTCTGAGGCCCGAGAAGATATGGCAGCTCTGGAGAAGGACTACGAAGAAGTGGGCATTGATTCGTTTGAGGAAGACGAGGAAGGGGAAGAGTTCTAAAAGAGAAAAGTGTTTGTTTGTTTTTCTACCAAAAAACTAAATAAAGTAAAGCTTTTAATTGTGCTCTTGTGTGTTGTTGTTTTGAATGTGGTGCTGAGATTGTGAGAATATGCAACTGAATTATTTGGTTACTCCTAACATTGAGAATGAAGCAGTTATAAATACTATTACCATGCTTTATAGATGGCACGGTGGTTCAATGGTTAGCACTGTCACCTCAGAGCAAGAAGGACGCTGGTTCAAGCCCCGGCTGGGTCAGTTGGCATTTCTGTGGGGCATTTGCATGTTCTCCCCGTGTTGGTGTGGGTTTTCACCACGTGCTCCGGTTTCCCCCACAGTCCAAACACATATGCTATCTGTGAATTGGGTAACCTAAATTGGCCGTAGTGTATGAGAGTGTGTGTGAATGAGACTGTGTATAGGAGTTTCGTAGTACTGGGTTGTGGCTGGAAAGGCATCCGCTGCATGAAACATAAAAATAGTTGGCGGTTGATTCCACTGTGGCGATCCCTGACAAATCAGAGACTATGAATGAATGAAATGAATGAATGTTTTACACTATGTTATTATAAAATATTGATTTTATAATATGTTTATTTCTAAGTCATGTTGTTTTTAAAATAGATTTATTGGTTTTAATACATATTATTTCTCTATATATTAAATATTTATTAATACTGTTTTTAAATATTTTATTCTTTATTATTTGAATATTTATTATAAGAATGACATGTTTTAGTTGCCTAATTATAAAGAAAAAAATATTTTTGCCATCAAGGATTATAATGATTAATTATTTTACATGATTAAAATTACAATATAAAATAATTACATTATACAGTGCTCAGCATATATAAGTACACCCCTCACAATCTGGGAATCTATACAATATTATATTTGGGAATAAACATTAGCTACTGGAGCTTATCTAACAAAATAACTTACAATGACAGTCCTAAAACTAGTTCACCCAAATTTATATGATATAGAAAAATATTAAACACAAATTTAAAAAAGAGAAAAAATCAAGAGAAGCAAAAAAAAAATAATAATAAATAAATAATAGAAATTTTGTAGGTTGTAATATTGTTTTTTGACAATATCAATATTTTGCTTGAATTTAATTGTGTTATCTTTCAATTTCTAAATATGTTTGGTGACTAAAATATTGTTTTAATAAATACATCTGTTTTATAAATCTATTTTGTTTAAATGCACCACAACACATTGCATATATTCACTGAGAAATTGATTAAAATATATATATTTTTAAATGGGGTGTACTCAATTATGCTGAGCACTGTAAGTCATATAGTTTTTAAAATATATTTTTTGGATTTAATACATATTATTTCTCTATTTATTAAATATTTAATAATACTGTTTTTAAATACTTTTGAATATTATTTTTACAAGAATACTACATGTTTTAGGTGTCTGGATTCTGAGTTTATAATCCCTAATTATAAAGAGAAAACTATTAAATATTAATTAATTACATTATATATAACTATATGATATTAAAATGGTAATAAAATTAATTAATGAAAAACTATTATGCTAAATAATTATTTAATTTCCCAATTAAAAACGAGGTATACTTTATTGATCTATGCAGTAAATAGATTAATAAACTAACAATTTGCAATTAATTCGAAATAATAAACAGTTTAATAAATGTTCAATATCTGCATTGAATTATTATTGTCACAATTACAGACCTGCACATTTTATGCACATACACATATGAAATATTTTATAATTTGAATATTCAGAGCTGTATCTCTTTCTGTCCTGTATATAATAATTAGCATATATATGAGTAAATACAGTTGAATTCCCTGAATTATTAGCCCCCCTGTTTATTTTTGTCCCCAATTTCTGTTTAACGGAGAGTAGATTATTTCAGCACATTTCTTAACATAACAGTTTTAATAACTCAACTCTAATAACCGATTTATTTCATCTTTACCATGATGACAGTAAATAATATTTGACTAGATATTTTTCAAGACACTTCTATACAGCTTAAAGTAATATTTAAAGGCTTAACTAGGTTAATTAGCTTAACTAGGCAGGTTAGGGTAATTAGGCAAGTAATGATGGTTTGTTCTGTAGACTATCGAAAAAAAAAATATAGCTTAAAGGGGCTAATAATTTTGTCCTTAAAATGGTGTTTAAAACAATAAAAACTGCTTTCATTCTAGCTGAAATAAAACAAATAAGACTTTCTCCAGAAGAAAAAATTTATCAGACATACTGTGAAAATTTCCTTGAAAATTTCCTATTTAAAAAAAAAATAATAATTCAAAGGGGGGCTAATAATTCTGACTTCAACTGTACTTACATACTATAATATATTAGTTACATAGCTATGAATTACCTATATCTAATTATTTCAACATTGAACATAAAGAGAGATGAATGCTCTTTGAGGTGCAGCCTAACAGTATTGATCTTTTTAACAATTTTATTTATTTATTCTTTCTTCAAAGCTTTTTTCATGCAAATACATATAAAGATATACATCTAACAATATTTTAGAAAAAAATGAGAGAGAGAAGGCCAGAAAAGTCTTGTTGCCTATCCAAGTTTTAGGAACAACAAATAATAACTTGACTTCTAGTTGATCATGTGGTATCAGAAGTGGCTTATATGAAAGGCAAAGGCCTCTAGATTACGCTTATTTTACACAAATAAAATATTATCATGCCTTGATTTTTAATTGCTTCATTAGGACAGTAAGGTCTGACTTTGCTTAGAAAAAAGTCTTGTAACTTAACAGAAATAATGTACAGTATAGAATATAAAGTCATGCTGCAGTGGAAAAATAATTAATATTGTGTCTGACTCCCATGAGCTTGGAGGACTGCATCCATACATCTCTGCAATGACTCAAATAACTTATTAATAAAGTCATCTGGAATGGCAAAGAAAGCGTTCTTGCAGGACTCATCAAGATTCTTTGGTTTCATCTTCAATGCATCCTTCTTCATCTTACCCCACACATGCTCAATAATATTCATCTCTGGTGACTGGGCTGGCCAATCCTGTAGCACCTTGACCTTCTTTGCTTTCAGGAACTTTGATGTGGAAGCTGAAGTATGAGAAGGAGCTGCTGAAGAATTTGCCCTCTCCTGTGGTTTGTAATGCAATGGGCAGCACAAATGTCCTCAGGCTGTTGATGTTGCTATACTCTCTGCAGAACTCTTAGTAAAAAAAATATAGTAATAATACTACTACTAATAATAATAACAATATTAATAAAATACATTGAATTACCCAGAATAAATGTAGATTAAGAAGAACTTTTTTATTTATTGTTTGTTTTCGCATTTCTGTTTCTTATGTTACACAGTAAAAAGGCATCGCAGCATTGAATGGGTTAATCCGGCAGCCGTCAGTTTACGTCACGGTCACGTTTTCTTTGTACACGGAAGAAACCGGATAAATCAGCGGAGGACAGAGGGAGCGTCTTCTAAAGGTAAACGGAGTCTCTCGGTTTATTTTCCCTTCAGTTAAACTCATAACGAATCCGTCGACAAAAGTATTAGACAACTAGCTAATAATACCTACTGTAAATCTGCATATTTCGGGTCTCTCTCGTTAAAAAACACCACCTCCGAAACACAAACCAGCTGTTCTCGAAGACGCCACGTTTACTGCAGTCGACAATTCAAGTCAATGTGTGAAACAACAGTCATGAATTAATTTACAAAAAAAAATTACGGAATAATTAAATTAGCTTTACAGCAACTCGCTGAAGTGTAGTCTGTGATGTTTTAGCTCAACAGCGCACGTCTTAAAGGGGAATAATATAAGGAGCAGGTCAGAAAGCTCCGTCGTGCACAGTAAATAATTTATTTCAGTGGAAAATTAGACACCGACTCTGGCTTATAGAGGTAAAGTTGGTTATATATTTGCACATTCGGACTTTTTAATAATATAATTTCATAAAATAAAAGTATTCTTTGCAAATTCTAAATAGGGAAATCATACAAGCAGCCAATGACTATCAAAGTACAACATTATTCACAGTCAAATAAATGTGGTAATGTTGTTTTGAGTCATACTTGCATGCTAATTCCGATTGAATATTCAAAGTAATATGGTAAACAATATAGAGACTTCTAAATGAACGAATGTGCGAATATAAAACCAACTTTACCTCTATCTCTATTTTAATGAACTGTCAAAATGGTCTTGCTTTTAAAATTGTCCGATTTATGAAGCAACGTAGTATGTTGCTTTGCAGAAACCAAGAAAATAGGATACTTAATCTGTAATACAAAAAACAGAGATGTGGCTCTTGTTATCAAGTAGATGTTGAACATTTCTACAGACATATTTACATAAGGTTATTATATATATTATAAATATATATATATATATTATAGCAATGTTTTATGCAAAAACAAAAACAACACATTTTGAGCTTCATATGATCATATATCTTAAAATGAGTCATTTACTAATTTTAGTATTTGATAATACAGTATGTGTTTATGCTAATGATAATAGTTATGTTATTTTTATAATAATTAGTAGTAGAAGTTTAATAATGTATTGACTAAAGTTGGATATACTGTATTAAATAAAAGCATAATACCACTTTTATCTGCTGAATGCGTGTTATTTTGATAAATTCGAACAGTTTCTAGTTTCTGGCTGTAGACCACAATACAAAAAAACAACAACAACGTGTTTTTATTTAAACCTTTTAGTCACTCTTTGAATTTATGCTAAATTATAAATTAGAATTATTTTAATTTAATTACGAAAAATTTGTTATAGATAATGTAATAATAACAATTTAGTGGGTTTCATTATAAAACTTTAAATGCAAATGCAATAATTATGCTGAAGTGTTACAATTCATCAATTTGAAGTGCACCAATAATAATAATAATAATAAAACCAAAAAATTAAACGTAAACACAAATATGGGAATAATATACATAATGGGAAGCCTGAGTCTAAACCAGTTGCGCAAAATATTACTTATAACCTTCAGTGGCACATTTATCTTTTATAGAATAGAATAGAATAGAAAAGAATAGAGATCTGAAAATGGAGTAGAATCAATTCTGAAAAGCATATAAATGTAATTAATCAGGTTTTGATGACTTTCAGTGCTTCTCCTCCACCAATGGTTGGTGTTAAGCAATGCTCCAGAGAAGATGGGCCAGGCTTTATGTATCTGCTCTCGCAGTGCCATCACCATTGACAACAAGAGATACTACTTCATTCAGAAACTAGAAGAAGGGTAAGACTCTTTAACTAGACTGTTCAGTTTCAATAGTATCTGGATGCAGACTTGGATTTGCAAGCTAAGACTGCATATCGTAGACATGCAATGTCAGACAATGCACTTAATGGAGCTAGTGACGTCACTGCGAGGGGTGGGGTTAGGTGTACCCATTAAAAAGCATTGCATGAGGCTCACCTTGCAACTGCACCTAGTCTGTATCCAGAACCCTCTCTTCAGTTTCAGGCCTAGAACAGTGTCAGTCCAAAAATGATTGCTTGTACTGAAGAAAAGTATTGAGAATGAGAATGGGTTTTGATATTCTTTAGAATTATGCTCTAATGGAAATGATTCAGCAACTGGTCTCATGAAAAATTGCTGTAGAAGTATTGTTCATTATTAGTTCCTGTTAACAAATAAAACATCGTATAACTGTAACTTGAAATGGATCTGGGTTCAAATTAAGTACAATTTGCATTTTTATTAACTAGTAATAGTAATATTTTTAAAGATAATAACTGTATTTTTGTGTGCATTTGTATACATCTCTCTCTCTCTCTCAAATATAGTTTGTTCTGTAGCCAGTTGAAGAAAATGCTTAAGGGGGCTAATAATATTGACCTTAAAATTGTTTAAAAAAAAATTTGCTACTAGCTTTTATTTTAGCTGAAATAAAACAATTATCCAGAAGAAGAAAAAAATTATAGGAAATACTGTGTCCTTGCTCTGTTAAGCATTATTTGGGAAATATAAAAAAAAAATCACTGGATGGCTAATAATGTAGGCTTCAACTGTATATATATATATATATATATATACAAGCAAGTCATGTGATGCTACACTTTTTTTATTGGATCTGTAGAAGAAAAAATGTGTAGTTTAGGTTATAAAAATAAAATATGCACAAAAATAAATGCGCTATATAAATGCACATTGCATACAATACAAAAAGGGAAACTAAATAATTATGCAATAAAAAAATTAACAGATCATGTGATGATATCATTCATACTAGCATTTGTACAGTGGTTTCTTAGGTTGTAGCAACCCCAATTTTCCTATTAATATATTTCAATTGACTAGTCACCCAGAAAACTAGCATTTTGTTTTGCACTCTTTAAGGTGGAAACAGAGGTATTGTTAATTAATGCTCACTAATAAAACCGGATCATAAGTGTTATAAATATAATTGTCTTGGGTCATGACCATCTTAAAACACATTCTACTGGACTGTTCTGCTATTAATAACTGCAGAAGGCTGTTTTTATGAAATTAACTCTCTTAAGGACATTTATAGCAAAGTGTCACCAGAATTAAAAAAAAAAATTGTATCATGTATTAACGCTAAAAATCTTATTTAATTTATGCATTGATTAGTTTGTTGTTTTTAAATTGTATATTTATTATAGGTGGTTATAGATAATTTTTTAAATCTAGATTAATCTCTCTGTAATCTTGGAATTAATCTATTCTGCCGAAGGCATTCAGAATATGTGTGCTACCCAAATAATGACCAAAAATAAGTCTTTGAGAACGGGTTTCTCAAGCCAGGTGGCACATTAGACCAGGGGCTCATCTCCTGTTTCCAAAATGCATCAAACTGCATGAGAAACTGTTCTACTATGATAATTGGTGATGAAAATAAATGATGTTCAATAAGATGTACTTGTGTTTACGAACTGTTTATTCAGTTAATCATGAAATTGGAATTGTAGGCCTACATAAGCTCCAAACAGCGATTTTTGATGACCTTAATCCGACTAAAGTCAAAACTGAACTAAACAGAAATGGAATTAAGACGTGGAGTATGCAGATATTAGTGGCATCATTGAAGTAAACACAGCAATTAAACTATTACCGTCATGTGGGATTTTTTTGCCATGTTTTCCGACAAGATCTACACACGCGGCTGTCAGTAAAGGACCACACACACACACACACACACACACACAATCACGAAATGCGGCAGTTTTTTTCTTTCCATTTGGCGTGCGTTATTAAATTCCATAACACTCTCACCAATCCTTACTCCTTATTTGCGTCTAATACCCCAGTTTGTTACGGGGTTGAATTAAATGTTTATGAGTGAAAGTGAATATGCCAAGTCACCCCAAATTACAGGAAACTCTTACATGAAAGCACGTAAACACCTTAATTATATTATTGTCTATTAAGGCAAATAGCTAGATTACAGATGTCCATGTAAGCGTAGTCAGTAGTGTCTTCAAAGTAGATGAAAGATCCAGAAGGGCATCCTGCTGATTTAATTCAGAAGGACACTATTTTGTCAGACAGCTCACCGGTCAGGTATACATGTGTTAAAATATCAAGATGAAAGTCATTATAGCTTGCGTAGAATAGACCCAGCTCCCAACCCAACTTTGAGACTAGAATAACAGCGTTTTTTTTGTTTATCGCCCAATAAGAGTCTCGCGTTAACGGAGCTCGTTAACGCCGATAACGGCCCACCACTAATATTTATTAATGAAATGTTAGTGGTGGGCCGTTAATGAAATGCATTAAATACAAATTCACCATCAACATCATCATGACCATCTTCTCCACTCTGTCTAGTGGTTTCAGCTATGTAGACCTGGTAGAAGGTGCGCATGATGGCCGTTTTTACGCTCTGAAGCGGATCCTCTGCCATGACCGTGAGGCTCGTAAGGAGGCTCAGACCGAGGTGGAGATGCACCGGCTCTTTAATCACCCGAATGTCCTTAGCCTGACTGCACACACCTTCATGGAGCGCAGCGGCAAGTGTGAGGCCTGGCTGCTGCTCCCCTACATCAGTGTGAGTGAATTGTGGGTTCTGCTTCTTATAAACGTGCCATACACACAAAACAGTGGTAGAAATGTGCGTACGCCACTTCCCACGCAAAAGTTGTGACCTTTAAAGAAACAAATGGGAAAATGTGTGTCATTTGAAGCTGTAAGTAAACATATTTAACCTTTTGTACTGTTCAAATTGACTATCTTTTTGTTTTGTTTTCGGGCTGTTTTTGCCCTATTGACTTCCATTATAATGACATTTATTGATTTCAAAGCCATGACGCCAAATAATCATGCATTTTTATTTGTTGGTGGTTTTCCCTGGTAGAAAGAGGTAACCCTTTAGATACAGTAGGCCTGTGCAAAAAGGTTTTGACTTTTGTATGGAATTCTATGGAGTAAAGCAACAAATTATAGTGTGCGTGCATCAATACATTTGCTATGTTTACTATGTTATGAGAACGGAGCTGCTTATCTTTATTTTCTCAAATATTTCAAGGTAAGTGCACAAAGGTTTCTCATACACACAGAAGACACACACACACACACACACACACTATATTCCACATAACCATATAATTTTAGGCCAAAAACTAAGCTTTTTTTTGCACTGCAACTGATGATCAACAGTAAAAATTACACGTTTTACCTCTTCCCAACAGGAAAAACCAGCAACAATCAAGAATGCATGATTATAGGGCGCCATGGCTTTGCAATCAAAAAATATAGTTATAATGGAAGTCAATGGGGCAAAAACAGTCACGAACATAACGAAAGGGTAGTAAATTTTCCCTGAGTGTATTGTTAATTGTTTTTTTTTCCAAAATATTTGTTAAAATAAGTTTTGTCAACAAAAATCATTCTATTTGCTGAAACAGAGAAAGTTGTGGCCAAATTAAGACTCAAAAATCACCTTAGATTGGATGAAAACATCCCCAACAGCACATAAGGGTTAACTTAAATATTGACTTAATTAAACCACTTTAAATCATCATATAAGCCATAGTCGTTCATAAATTAAATAAAAATTTATTTTGATGTATGTTCACAGTACTGTACTGTGCTTTTGCATTAGGAAGATTTCTACACATTGTATAAATCATAACTCAGGCCTATAATAAATACAAGAGTCACTGATTAAGGCGAGACACTAAAGGCTAAAAGACAGTTTTGTTTTCATGCACCACTCAATTTTGAGATTATAATGTAAAGAAAACATCCAAAATAAAGTTTCATGTGTTTCTTTTGTTGCACTTTATCAATTTTTAATTACTATATATTTTATAAATGCAGTTTTTTCAAAATTAGTTTTTTATACACCAAACTTCACAATGTAATTCATAAATGCTGTATATTAGAAATAGTTTTACTTGGGGATATGCTCATACATAATTTGCATGAATATATACATAATTTTTTGTACAAAAAGAAATTGTGAAAATAATTTTTTTTGTGGGCTGTTTAGTGTACTTTCTGAAATATGGAGGGATAACAAGAGCTTCCCAAAATCTCTTTTGTAAAAACAAGAATTTTTAACCTGACTTCATTGTGTATTCTGAATTTTATGGTAGAAAAGTACACAAATTAGGGCATGTTTAATGAAATAATGCCTCATTTATATATGTAAACATAATATTTTAGAAAACTTAGCGTTTGCAATGAATGCACATGCATAAATGATTGCAATGCTTAATGTAATCAATTAACTGTGCAGGTATGATAAAAAAATTAGTTAATTCATGTTACCCCATTCACCTGCAGCGTGTTGCTTTATAATTGTGTGGTTTTTCTGAATTGTTTCTGTGCAGAAGGGGAGCGTGTGGTCTGTTCTGGAAAAGCTGCGGGATAAGGGAAGCTTTATGCCAGAGAGCCGAATCTTACACATTCTGCATGGCATCTGTGAAGGACTTAAAGCAATTCATGACAAAGGCTATGCACATAGGTACTAAAAGTGAAAATCGTCAAGCTGGAGCCTAACTCACTGCCTTATTTGCATCTTGTTAATTACATTTTAGTGCTTATGCAAATGCAACACTTTACAATGAGTTTCTGTTGGTTAGCATGAACTCAATGCTTGTATGACATTTAATAATCTGTATTAGTGCCAATTACAACAATTAATTAAACATTTTTAATCAAAAGTTGTGTTAACAATGGTTAATGCAATAAGGATAGACATGAATAAACAGCAATTCATATTTTTTATTAACAAACATTAACAAATATTTTTAAATGCTGTTAAAAACATATTGTTTTGTTCATATTAGTTAATGCTTTGACTAACGTTAACAAATGAGACCTTATTGTAAAGGAATAGCATGTATAGTTTTGTTTATTTAATAAATAAACATGAAGATGTGAAGTAAAAAACAAAGAAAGTCTCATTTATGTAATAGCTCATTTAAGTAATAGCAGCTTAAATAAGTTGTTATATCATGGCAGGAAGTACCTGTTTTTAGTATATTAAATTCTTATGACTCTAATTTGAATGTTGTTTCTGAAATCAGAGATCTGAAACCCACCAATGTTTTGCTGGATGAAAATGATCGTCCTTTTTTAATGGACTTGGGCTCCATGAACAAAGCCAGGATTGAAGTCCGGGGATCACGGGAGGCCATGACAGTCCAGGTTAGAGGAGGAAAATATTGGGCAGTACTTTATTGAAAGTTATTATTAAAAAAATAGAGCATTCAATGATTTATGTTTGTATATGTTTTTTTGTTTGTTTGTTTTTCAGGATTGGGCAGCTCAGAGGTGCACCATTTCTTATAGAGCGCCAGAGCTTTTTAATGTGGAGAGTCACTGTATTATTGACGAGAGAACAGACATTTGGGTAATTCTTGTTTTGTTTTGTTTTTTGTATGTGTTTGTGAAACTTATTCACCTTGTTCTTTCCCAAAATAACATTAATTGCATGAATTCAGACACAATATTACTTAAAATTGATATAATGTTAAACTAATATTGGCAACCTTGGTGAATATGATCAAGGAAGGCTGTGATAAAGATCGCTAATTTTTTATCTTTTGATCATTTGCTTAAAATATTAACAAAAAACTGTTGCTCTCATTGAGAATAACCAAAAAGAGCAAGCACATCATAAGCTGTGTCTCATTTCAGAGGCTGCATCGTCCAAGGGATGCATTTGAACGGCACTGTGTCATCACGGTGTAACAAAGGCTGTCTCATTTTTTTTAAATTGAAGGCTCTTTCAAATGCAGCCTCAAAATGTGTCCTTCGCTTCCTAGGTAACAAAGGATACAACTGGTGGATCTTTTGCAATCTTGAACATCCCAAGATTTATTGTACGCTAAAACAACAGGATGTTTCTAAAAGAAAACTCAGGATTAAATGTATGAATTAGGTTTTACTTCACTTGTATATCTGAACCCATGTTAATAAACAAAAAGAGTATGACATGTCTTACTAAAAAGTGAGTTTATAGACAGTTTACAGTTTTATGTGTACATGTATGGATCAAATGAAACATTTTCAGCTTTTGTAAACCTTTCTTTGCCTTTAGGTCACTTAATATAATTTTATAAAATCACCTTGAAAAAAAATCATTACAAATTTTATTACCGCTTATTAAAGGCAGCTGTTACAGTTTCAAGGTGACAAGATCTGTCCTCTGTAGGCTAGATCGTCTCATTTCAAAATGCTTGGTTCAGCCTGTGTGGACTTTGAAGGACTCACCTTGAAAGTCTGCATCCTTCGGAGAATGCAGCCTCTGAAATGAGACACAGATATAGTTTTATCAAACAAAAACGTTGTTAAATATATGTGTAAATTATTTAATACACTTGAACTAAATATTTTTGAAGTACAGTTGAAGTCTGAATTATTAGCCCCCCTGAATTATTAGCTCCCCTGTTTATTTTTTCCCCCAATTTCTGTTTAACGGACAGATTTCTTTTTAGCACATAAACATAATAGTTTTAATAACTCATCTCTAATAACTGATTTATTTTATCTTTGCCATGATGACAGTAAATAATATTTGACTAGATATTTTTCAAGACACTTCTATACAGCTTAAAGTGGCATTTAAAGGCTTAACTAGGTTCATTAGGTTAACTAGGCAGGTTAGGGTAATTAGGCAAGTCATTGTATAACAATAGTTTGTTCTGTAGACTATCGAAAAAATATATAGCTTAAAGGGGCTAATAATTTTGTCCTTAAAATGGTTTTTAAAAAATTAAAAACTGCTTTAATTCTAGCCGAAATAAACCAAATAAGACTTTCTCCAGAAGAAAAATTATTTTCAGACATACTGTGAAAATTTCCTTGCTCTGTTAAACATAATTTGGGAAATATAAAAAAAAAGAAAAAATCAAAGGGGGCTAATAATTGGACCTCAACTGTATATTCTCTTTGACAGATTTTATTTTTAAAAAATTGTACACCTGGATGAGCATGAGCTCCTGTTTCACATAGCTTAACACATGAGAAAAAAAACATAAGACAGACTTGCTCAGTCATTTATAACAATAGATATGACCAAAGAATACACCTGTGAATACAAAAAAACAGCAAGAACACTGAAAATGCCCATTTTCACCATCAGGGCAATAATGAAGAAGTGAATTGAAAAGTTTTATGAATCAGTCTGGAAGAAGATGTGTGTTTACCTGTTGTGAGGATTGTTTTAGTGAGAATTGCTTAAGTTTGTTGTGTCTTTATTAACAGGAATCTCCACAAGATTACCACAAACTTTGAAAGTGTTTCAAGAAAAATGCTTCTGCTTTCATCCAGTTTTTAGTTCTTGGATGAATTAGTGATTATTAACCCACACTGACCTGAGCTAAACTGAACTGAACTTATCTCTGAAAACTGAACTGACACTGTTTAATTCACTATAAACTTCCATGTGAAGCTGCTTTGACACAATCAACATTGTATAAGCGCTAAACAAATAAAGATGCATTGAATTGAATTGAAAATTTAGAAAGCTGGCGGTTAAAAATGTTAAACTATAATGTTTTATTTTTTACAGTTATATAGCTTTCTTTGATAATTTCGAGCAGCTGTTGATAAATATGAGCAAAGGACAGTGTGTGATGTTTTATTGCTGTTCATTGTGTAGACTGTTGTGTCTGTGCATGTCTGGAATTGGTAAACATGGTCTTTTTATGTCTATAGTGTAATGTCTGTATAACCCGTGTGTTGTTGTTTTTTGGCTGTAGTCTCTAGGTTGTGTGCTGTACTGTATGATGATGCTGGAGGGACCGTATGATTTGATCTTTCAGAAGGGTGACAGTGTGGCTCTTGCTGTCCAGAATCCAGTCTCCATCCCACAGCCGTGCAGGTGAGCTTAAGATCTTTCAGGACAACGGTTTATTGGAAGAGGCAGCTCTGTGCCTGTGCAATGCTCTATGGAAATGTTTGCTGATTACCTTTAATCAAGTAAAAATCATATAGTTGTCAAAATTTGAAGTGGATCAAAACCTTTCGTCAAAGTTGTCCTAATAAAATTGGACAACACTTATTCTTGTCTTATTTATTTTTGTTCATTCATTATTATTCTTTTTTATATTATTATTATTATTATTATTATTCCATTAAATAAATTACACATAAGAAATTGTTTATTAAAAATGTAAATAATATTATAATGTTATAAAATGTACCATGTAAAATGCAGTAAAAGTGAGTTGTGGTATATTCAAAATTATATTGATTTTGATTGTAAAGATTTGTTTATTATATTTAAAATAATCTAACCTATTTTTCGCTGAAATCAGTTTAATTTAAACAAATGTAATTTTCATCACATTCTGGTAAATATAGGTGAGAGCGGGGCACAAAGTAACACTTTTTGGTTTTGGTCAAATAATGAACAAAGTAATAGGGTTAGACAAACTATATATTTTTTACCAATAACACACAAGCCTCTCCTGCAAATGAGCACTGGAATTATGATCGCCGGACCGGTGGTTTCTGTGCATTATTGCCGAAAATGCCATGAGTAAAAATGTTACTGTTTACCCCACCTGTGGGGCAAGTTGTAACAGACAGGTGGTTAGTTGTAACACATGCTTATAAAGTCAGATTTCAAACTATTAATTTAAATTCAGTTTACTTTAAATAGTAGCTATAATTTGGCTCATTTCTTTTTTATTCTACATAGCACAGTATGTTTATGTATTTATTTGTTTATTGGATAAACACTTTTGAATATATTTGCATTATTATCAATTTTTCCATTATTATACAAAGTATTTATTTGCATTATTAGCAATAAAATATATATATTTTTTCTATTAAAACAATATTTTCTATAAAAAAAACATTTTTATTTAAAAAGTTCTCAACATTACACTCAAAGTTCTAAAAAATGTTTTGTTAGTTTAATTGGTGTCCAACAGTGTGTGGCTTAATTGTAATTCTAACCCCACTGTGTCATGTTTTCCTCAAAACTGTCTTGCAGTCTCTATTTACATCTTTCAAAATGGTTTCATCTTTTAGCTTAAAAGATGGTAATCACAACAAAATAAGATTTTACGTACATAGTATCACAGATTTTTTTTTAATAAAAAAAATTAACTATGATAAAAAATACTTTTATGCTGCAAAAAGGGTTTCTCCAGTGTTTCTCATCCAAATTTCGCCAAACTTTTTCAATAATCGGCAGGAAGACGTCTGCCGACACTGTGGTGAAAACCCATGAAGCATGCCATGGTTAACTCTGAGCAAATACCTTAAAACTCTGTGTTACATTTAACCCCACGTTTTATTGTGCCCCGCGCTTCCCTACATAAAATGAAAAAATAAATAAAATAACATCATTGTGTTTACTATATAACCGGTCTGTATATTTGATGCAGTTATTCTCCAGAACTTCAAACTCTGCTCAGCTCTACTATGGTGACCAATCCTCAGGAAAGGCCCAGAATCAGCTGGGTCATCGATCAGATCCAGAGCCTGCGGGGCTCAGACGGTACAGATATCGACACAAACAGAGTATGATGATTCCTCTGGGACGTCCCGTCTGTTTCCAGTGGACATTTTGGACTATGCACTCTCTATTTCGGACAAAAATAACTCAAATGAACTCATAAGCCTTGCAAACATTTGCTTTCTCTTACCTCAGTGAGCTCAGCGCACCATTAACACACGCCGTCTCATTTTTCACCCTAAAATCCAAGAATTTATGATGGTTTTGTGAGTCAAATTGGAGCAGGGGTCTTGTAATGTTGTCAATAATATCACACAAACCATATTGGAGAGTGCAATAGCTTTGTTCAGTAATGTTACGTATCATCAAACAGGTTGTTTTCTGATTATAATACGTCTTGTGTGTTTTTCTTAGCTTGTGCATTTTAAAGAACCAAAAAATTATTATTTATAATGGTCTCAATTGATCTTTTAAGTGTAACTGACAGAAGTTAGATTATTTGGAGACACTTCACAATAAGGTCTTTTTTTTACCATTAATTAATGAATTAAATGACTGTGATGGATATCGGTTTAGCTCATAAATATTACAGTTGTTTATTGTTTATTCTCAATGCATTAAAAGGGGCAGTTCACCCAGAAATGTAAATTTGCTCTTTTTTCACCCTCATACAGTTTAAAACGTAGGTTGTTTTGTTTAGCATTGCATTTACATGCTTTTAGCTGATTGATTTGTTAATTTATTAAATGAAAGTCATCACTTTGAGAGTCAAAAACATATACAGGAATAACAAAATTAATATTTGTCGTTCCTGGCAATACATTATGACCTATGAAGCAAAACCTGTTCAAGAAACTGAACATTATTTACAACATATGAACTCAAAATGTAATCTAAAGACACTTGTATTAATTTTGCTCAATTATTTTCCTTCGGCTTAGTCCCTTTATTCATCAGGGGTTCCCACAGCGGAATTAACCGCCAACTTTTCCAGCATATGTTTTACACAGCGTATGCCCTTCCAGCTGCAACCCAATACTGAGAAACATTCATACACACTCACATTCACATTCACACACATACACTACTGACAATTTAGTATATTCAATTCACCTATAGCACATGGCTTTAGACTGTAGGGGAAACCGGAGCACTCAGAGGAAACCCACATCAACATGGGGAGAACATGCAAACTCCACACAGAATTGCCAACTGATCCAGCCGGGACTCAAACCAGCGACCTTCTTGCTGTGAGGCGACAGTGCTAACCACTAAGCCACTGTGTCGCCCTTATTTTGCTTTTAATGTATACTATTTTTTAACTCTCGGAGTGCCCATAGCTACTAATAACCATAGTTTCACTTTATATGCTACTATAACCGATGTATATCTTACATCTTGAATGGTTTAAGTAGCCTATATTTTTGGTTGAAGTGTGACATCAAAAATTCGTTTGTAAATGCTGAAGACGTATTGTTCATCGTAGATCTTATTTTAAAGTGATTATGTAAACAACAATAATACAAGACACAAGGTTTTTGTGGGCAGAAAATTATGGATTTTTTTTTTAAACGTCCATAGATAAAGCTGTGTTACTGCCTTTTGTCGTCATATGTGAAAACCAACCAATAATTGTCATTTGTTAATGAATTCATATGTACATTGTAAGATTGTAAAAATGGTTCTACTCATGTTTATTGAAGTGTGAATGTCTGAAAAAATGTGTGGATTCAAGAATAAGTAATTCTTGCACTCAGCTTTTATCAGCAAGTAAAAATGATGTTATGTACGCTTAGTATTCATAACAGATTGATGCTATTTCACGTTAATTTCCAAGACGAATATGTTCACTTTTGTCATTTTAAGAGGCGCAAATGGGTGCTTAAATACACTTTAATACATTTCTTTCATTGCTTACAGCAGTGTTTCTCAACCACGTTTCTGGAGGACCACCAACACTGCATGTTTTGGATGCCTCCTTTGTCTGTCACACCCATTACAGGTCTTTCAGCCTCTGCTTATGAGCTCTGAATCAGGTGTGCTTGGTTAAGGAGACGTGGGAAATATGCAGAGCTGGTGGTCCTCCAGGAACGTGGTTGAGAAACACTGGCTTACAGTATTAAGGAGTCATTTAAAGTAATAAGGATTGGTGTTCATTGAACTAGAAATCTATATAGAGATAATTTCAGCATTTTTTGTTTTGTCTAATAAGGCTGGGTTAATGAAGACTAATCTCATGAAAACATTCCAGGTCACATTTGTTTAGCTTTCAACATCAATAATAAAGTGAACAAGTCATAAATTGTATATTGCATGTATTTAGTACTGTTATTTTTATTATTACATTTTGTTTTTGTCATTGGGGCATTATGTTGACCTCGGCATGTTCTCATGAGATATCACATATGCATCACATGCTTTTTTTGATAACTCAGGACTAAAGTAACTCAAGCATTCCATAAGTATATTTATCAATATTTTAATTTTACCTGTGAATAAGGAACTGATTGTTTCCATGCTTTTTGTTCGTGTGTTTGTTTTGAACTGATTATATTCACATCACATCTACTTTTCTCAGATTTTGGTCGTCTGAATTCGCACATGAAGTTCTGTCCTAGTTTGTTTATGTTCAGGAATTATTATGCAAGACTCTTAATTTGTAGGATATAAGACCAGAGATTTGTAACTTGGCATTCATGTAAGGATATTGGTTTTCTTTCTTTTTAAAACCGAATAAAGTGTGAACAGTCGACAGATTTGCGTTGTGGTTTGGTTTTCAGTATCGCCACACGATGGAGATGTTGCTCAAGTTGTGTTTTTTTGACGGTTAATTGGTGAAGAAAGCTGAAGACGCGGTTTGGTAAGTGTTATTTGATATTTTGTGGTTATTTTATTCCTTTTGATAACTGTATTGAAATGTTTACATTGCCAGAAATGATAATATACTTTTTTAGAAGCTAATACTGCCAAGTGTGCCTGAAGAAATGGAGTACCATGTTAATACCGTTGTATACGAACGTACATGTAGGCCTATCGTGTATCATGAATTGCAGATTTTTTTGTTGGTAGATAAACGGATAGAAGCAAAGAATCAATTTCATTTAAGAAATTAGCTAATTTTCCCAGTGATGGGTTGCAGCTGGAAAAAAACGTGCTGGATAAATTGGCGGTTCATTCCGCTGTGGCGACCTCTGATTAATAAAGGGACTAAGCCGAAAAGAAAATGAATGAATGAAATTAGCTCATGAAGGAGAGGATTTAGGGCGGTGCAGTAGGTAGTTCCGTCGCCTCACAGCAAGAAGGTCGCTGGTTCGAGCCTCGGCTCAGTTGGCGTTTCTGTACAGTTTGCATGTTCTCCCTGCGTTTGCGTGGGTTTACTCCGGGTGCTCCGGTTTCCCCCACAGTCCAAAGACATGCGGTAGGCTAAGGTGCAGGACAGGTGAATTGGGTAGGCTAAATTGTCCATAGTGTATGAGTGTGAATCAGTGTGTGTGGATGTTTCCCAGAGATGGGTTGCAGCTGGAAGGGCATCCGCTGCGTAAAACATGTGCTGGATAAGTTGGCGGTTCATTCCGCTGTGGCGACCCCAGATGAATAAGGGGACTAAGCCGGGAAAAAATAAAATGAATGAATGAAAGGAGAATATCTAAGATTTTTTTTGGATTAAGAATTTAGCATACAGTATAAAAAATGTATATTCTTCATTCTTATTTTAGGAGTTAGAATATATAATAGCAAATCTTATCTTTCGAGTTGAAGAGTTGTTTCATTGATTGTCATTTATTTAAATGATTATGTAAATGAGCGATTCCATGCAAATGTCAACCTTGTCATGAAAAAAAGGAGGTTTTCACCAAAATAGCGAAACCATTTCTTCGTTTTTTTTGCAAGCAAGTATTTTACAGTATTTGGAAAAATACTTAAAAATGTTTCTGTCAATGTTTTCAAGCAATTATATTTGATGTACCAAAGTCACACAAGTGCCAATTTCACATTCGTCACATCCATAACCGAGAGACGCCACATCGATAACGAAGCTTTTCCCTCATAAATGCAAAAATCTAAACTAAAGTAAAATCAATCATGTTTGTTCTATAGTTAGCCGACTCTTCTACTTTTGATTAGCAATGTTTCTTTTGGGTTGTGCAGTTTAATTCACTGAATTTCTACGAAGTATGTTGTATACTGTAAACTTGCTAACTTTTTGCGTCACATCCATAACGCATGTTTGTTTACTCATTTAAAATTAAACAAAAATGTTTACAGATTGATATTTTTCTGATCCCATAACTCTATGGTTAGAGTTATGGGAATTGCTCAAAACTTGTGTGAAATTGTTCATATAAAAATATGTGAGTCAAAGTTTCCTCACTTTCCTGACAGAAAGAACAAGTATCTGCAATAAATTTTGAGATAAAGGCATTGACCAGGTATATTTTCTGTAGAATTTTAAAATGAATTTCCTTTGCTTTGTTTGGGATTACATATTTATATTGGAACATAGTACATTTATACTATGGTATTACCATTACTTTTTACAGTAACAAGTTGTTTGGCGTTTAAAGCTTAACAGGGTAAAACATTTTTGGGGGACTTTTACACATTTTCTATCTTTCTATTTGTATAGTTTCAGTATTTTTTGCAGAAAAGTAGCCTATAATTGTTTAGAAAGGAAGAATCTTTCACCTTTAAAGTGTGATGTTTGATACATAATATTAAATTATTTATAATTTTATTTGAACTAAAATATTACATCGGTTTTTGCTTTGTAGAAATCAGAATTTGGTCCAAAAATCTGTGAATGATTCCTACATTGGGTCTCTAACAATGTGACATGTTTTAATCTTGTTTATTCAGAGGCTGACCTTCACAAACACAGTTTCATCAATGACCACCCACTGAAATCTCTGCGAAAAGGTCTTCTCAAACCCCTCTATGCTGTTACGAAGGTATGAAACTATTATTACTAGCTCTTTATTCCCCAGAATTTATGGTTCCCTGAGGTTGTGCGGGTCAAAAGTGACGCTCTTACTCAATATTCATCTTAATCAATCTCGTCAATGACCTTACGCCACCGACGGGGTAAAAAAAAAAAACGCCATAAACTGCACACACACATTTACCTAAACATCACTGGTTTCAGACAGTCAATGTAATGAACAGACAGAGATACAGTTCCGGTGGGATGAATTACACTTTAATTAGCATTTCCATCCATGCAAACTAAGTCCAGTCGGCGCTTTCTGGATAATCATTCATTATCCAGAAACAATGTTTATGTGCGACTGTCCTCCGCTGCTCGCCGGCTCTGTTTTCATGATCCCATCGGCTACGAGATGATGTCATGTTATAGTCCACATCAAGGTCACACCAAACATACCTTGACTTTGTCTGAGGGTAATATTTTTTAGTGGGTTAATCTGCATCCCTGCTGGAATAGCTACTGTGTGTGTGTGTATATATATTTATTTATTTATTTATTTATTTATTTTTTGTAATGTTGTTTTGGGCGAATTTCATCTGAATGAGTCCTGGTCAAATTTAACTGTAAAGCATCGTTCAGATGTTTTAGAAAGCAATTTTTTTAAAACGCTGAAAAAAAATTTAATAGTGAATAATCGCATTATTGCCATAAGTTAACTCGTGATTAATCGCACTTAATCACACATTTTATCTCTCCTAAATGTACCTTAAATTAATATAATGTTGCATTTTGAAACTGCACAACAAAAATAACATAAAGGATTTAAGTTCACATAATAAAAATCTGAAACATACAGAAATTAAAGTTGTTGTCTAAAGCATAATAAAGCACTTGTTCGAAGACTGCACACCAAACACGTTTCTTTTAGGGTTTTTTTCTATATATTTTGCTAATTTATCACCATAGCATGATTTAAACCAACAAAATGTGTTTTCACAATTTTCTTTTGGTTTATGAAGGTAAATAATCAATTACAAAAGTACAAATTAAAATAAATGTAGATATTTAAACACATTTGTAATATTCCAGCAGACAGTATTAATGCAATAACTTTGACAGCCCTAATTTTTATGTATTTTCGGTTGACCGACCGTGCATTCATTTAATGCCAAATACATTACAACTTGTAATATTTAAATTAGGTGACACGGTGGCGCAGTGGGTAGCACGATGGCCTCACAGCAAGAAGGTCGCTGGTTCGAGCCTCGGCTGGGTGAGTTGGCATTGCTGGGTGAAGTTTACATGTTCTCCTCATGTTCGTGTGGCTTTTCTCTGGGGGCTCCAGTTTTTCCCACAGTCCAAAGACGTGGTATAGGCAAATTGGGCAGGCTAAATTGTCCGTAGTGTATGTGTGTGAATCAGTGTGTATGGATGTTTCCCAGTGATGGGTTGCAGCTGGAAGGGCATCCGCTGTATAATATATCTTATTATAAAAATATCTTATAATATCATAGTGAGCTACACGTTTCGAAAAGTAATGTATGCTCCAGAATTACACTATTTTAATACTTAAAGGTTTTATAAGTTAGTCTATTATTTCTTCTTCTGAATCTTTTAAATCTTATTGCTTTGTGTTTGCTAGGTTGTTTTGGGTAGTCTTAAATGCCTTACCAGTTGTCCAAAACGTTTAATTCCTATTTTGGGGGGCTTTGTTCAAGTCGCTAAACATTACCCACTACATATCAACAGTACTATGCTTAATAAAATATATAATATGCTTAATAAAAATACATTTTCCTCTTTGCAACCAATTGATCACATGGCACCATACAAACACTATAAACCATCTCCTGCTTTATTGATTTAGCAATGAATCAATTAGTGAATTATTTAATTAGCCAAGGATTATGGGTCAGCGTTGAGTGCCTTTGATCCTGCAGTCTTTCTCTCCTTCACTAAATCACAAATCTGCCATAAAAAAACACAGAGAGGAGAAGGAAATGCAGTGTAAATGTGTCGCATGTGGTCAATTTGACTACTCGTTTGTTTACAAAACTTGCATTGGCTTGACCTTTTTATTATTCAGAATCCAAATTGACACATTTAACATTGAATTACAGAGCGTCTATCTATATTGGACACCACAGGGTTGGAGTTGACATCTTTAAAACAGTCATAAGGCAATCAGCTATAAATATACTGAAGCTAAGGTAGGCTGGAACATTGAAATTAGCCACTAGCGTATAAAAGTAAACATCGGCCGTTTTCTGCATGTACATTCAGAAATCACATCTCAAGGATAGGCTGATTATTTATTGCGGCAGGGAAAAACAAACACGGCCTTTTGCTGACTCCAAGCCAATCATAATCATCGTGACGGCTAGCGAGTCGCTTATCTTGATTATTAAGCCACATTTCGCATCTGTTTGATAGATTTCCCGCAAGCATAATAAATGCCTGTCCCGAACGCAAGCTTGCATTTAAAGAGAAAAGGCTGAGCCTTTTTCAATAAAGTTTATTACTAAAACTTGGCCTTTTTGTGTGTGTTTGAGCTGCGGTTAAAGTCGGACAGATGTGAATTTATGAGGCCAGTCTCTCATTCTCTTACCTTCCCATTAGCTTAAGTGACACGACAAGGCCGAGGGAAATCTCAAGCAATAAGGGTGATTACTTTAAAAGATCACACAATCTGTTCATATTCCCGTAATGAGTCTGATTGATTAAACTACAGGGTATAAATATTTTACGGGGTCATGTCGCTCAACTTATTGTTGCTGATTTGCCTGCAGACAAATTGGTAGAGTCGCATTTACTTATTTCACTATGAAACTGACATTTTCATGCGGATAAAAGGGCTGGAGCTGTGTGGAAAGTCCATGTTCATGACTTTGCCTTGCTGCAGTAAGGGTTGCAGGATAAAGCTAGTCAGCATTCCTGTCCATCTTGATGTGTACAGAAGTGTACTCTAAAACCATTAAATATGAAACTAATAAACAGTGTATGATACCCCACTAAAAGCAAATAATGCAAGAAAGAATGGAAAAGAGGGCATGACTGGTTTACATTTTAAGCATGTTCATACCAAGGACAATAACAACAACACTTGCTTTTTACTCCTCATTTATGCTAAATGTTGTTGTTCTAGCTTAAAGGTTTTATTAGTTTTTTTCAGGGGACAAATGTATACATAACAGTATACCGAATTTAAGAAATTAAACATTAAAATTGATATGATAGTTCAAATTAGGGGTGACGCAGTGGCGCAGTAGGTAGTGCTGTCGCCTCACAGCAAGAAGGTTGCCTCGGCTGGGTCAGTTGGCGTTTCTGTGTGAAGTTTGCATGTTCTCCCTGCATTCCCATGGGTTTCCTCCGGGTGCTCCCCCACAGTCCAAAGACATGCAGTACAGATGAATTGGGTTGGCTAAATTGTTCGTAGTGTATAAGTGTGAATGAGTGTGTATGGATATTTCCCAGAGAGGGTTTGCGGCTGGAAGGGCATCTGCTGCGTACAACATGCGCTGGATAAGTTGGCGGTTCATTCCGCTGTGGTGACCCCAGATTAATGAAGGGCCTAAGCCGAAAAGAAAATGAATGAATGATTGAGTTCAAATTAGATAAGTTAGTTGATCTCATGTCCAAGAGTTGCTGCTTAACGGATCTAATATACTGATACACGTGGGAGTGAATTTCCCCACCCCCAGTTGTTTACATTTACAGACTTTTTTAAATAATGTTTTTAAATAATGTTTGTGTGTGTACGTGTTTTTGTGACATATCAGGACACAGATCTGACATAGGTATGACACAGGCATTACAAGAATATGGTGACTCTTTCTCAAATCGTTTGAGAAGTGTGAGTGCTATGAATCGGGCTCAGGCATAGTTCACTTGGTCGGCCCTGGCCCGGTTGGAAGAGGTGGGTCTGAGCGCAGTTCACTTGGGCTCAGGCGCGGTACTCTTACAGTGTGAGTGCAAGCGTGCCTGAGCCCGAAACTGAAAGCGAGACGTGACTTTAAGGGACTGTTTCATATGTATTAATTAATCATTCGTACTGTTCAATGAACGCAAATTGTCGTAGATTATTAAAGACACAAATCCCTCACTGCACGTCAGCTGCGCCTTCAGCAAACTTCCTAATTCCTGCAGAACGAGGACTTTATGATTGTTTATGAGCGTCGAAAGTGTCTGATTTGTTCAGCGAAATATTAGACTGCGTGTCACCGCATATCAAACAACTTAAATAATATAACTAAAGAAATCTCCACTGTGCTCAGCGAGAGCGCTTACTGAACAGCGCAACATCGATGACGTAAGCGCGCCCAGGCCCGAATGTATTGTGAGTGTGGGCCGTCAGGGGAGACAGGAGGGGGGACAAGCGTGCTTTGGCCCGGTTCAAGGCAACGGTACATAGTGTGAGTACGGTAAAAGCTTAAATCACACAGAATGAGTTTTTTTTTTTCAGAAAGTAAAACTGTTTCCTGTCAGGGTTGGGTTTAGGGTAGGGTGGGGTTAATGCAATACAAAATACAGTTTTTACAGTAAAAACATTGCATCTTATCCTATTAGTTATTTTTTAAATCTTTTGAGTCTGTAGCATTCCTCTTTACCAAACTCCAAGGTCATGTCTTTAATTCTTGCATAAGCTGATCAAACATATAGCTTGTTTCTTGCTTTATGTGCCTGCCAAATGTAATGCAAATGCTAATGTGCAATTACCTAATCAGGTGTAGACGCTACCAGGTGTCCTTTTCTTGACTTTAAAACCTACCCGGTGTAAAACTTTTGAGGCTTTCATTGACAACTCTCAGACTGTAAAGCCATATAATCTTCCTTCAGGAAGCGTGTATTATTCACCTTACCGGGAAATAAACCTGTGTAGTCCAATCTCTAAAAATGAGTAAAAAAAAAAAAAAGCTAGCTCGGAGACTGTCCCCGATGTCCCAGTCTGGTTCAGCTTTAACAAGACAGAGGCACCTTTTCTGAGGCCAGTTAAAAATGCATTTAATCACTATATAAACATGCTGTCTTGTAGCCTCTGTGACAGACATGATATTCTGTCTTAATTTAATCACTGAAAACCCAATAAAGTGCATTGTTTTAGGCATAAATTGCATCATTTTGCTTTTATTTTCTGCTTTTTTGTTTTGAACTTGAAATATGCGTTATGACATCACCACCAAGGGGCTGATTACTTTACTTCCTCTTCATTAACTTAATTATTTGACTATCAGTAAACCTGCATGAGTAATTCATATTTGAGAGGCCGGGCTGTAAATAAGCTCTTTCAGCTGCTTTATTATTGCGGTTCTCCAGCATGTTAATCAGCCGTGTTGGTTGTGTTTGAGGTGCGGCACGGTGGCTCTGTGGTTAGTACTCACAGCAAGAAGTTCGCTGGATTGAGTCCAGGGCCAGTTGGTGTTCTGTGTGGAGTTTGCATGTTCTCCCTGTGTTGGCATGGGTTTCGTGCTCTGGTTTCCCTCACAGTCCAAAGACATGCGTTACAGGTGAATTAGGTAAACACAATTAGCCTTAATGTATGAGTGTGTGTGAATGTGAGTGTATGGGTGTTTCCCAGCACTGTGTTGCGGTTGGAAAGGCATCTGCTGCATAAAACATATGCCAGAGTAATTGGCAGTTCGTTCTGCCGTGGCGACCCCTGATAAATAAGGGACTAAGCCGAATGAATGAAAGGTTGTGTTTAAATATGAAGGCAGCTGCTCTTTTTAGTCAGTGACTTAACAGGCTGCAGTTTTGAAGATTGAACGTTTATAGAACGTTATTCTGACTTTAAAATAACATTTGCCAAACATTAAAGAAAAGACTATGCATTTTGAACATCCTTGGAATATTCTAAGTCAGCACTCCTTGAACTTATTGTAATTAAATGTAGGTATAAAGAACATTGTAGGAACATTATGCCATCCTTAAAATAGCATTCCATCAATGTTGAGAAATAAAAATAAAAACACATTCAAAAACTCATGATATCTGAAATCAGAGTGTAACATTTAATTTTTAATAGATTATAATTTTTTTTTAATTTATTCATTTTACTCATTCATTCATTTTCTTTTTGGCTTAGTCCTTTTATTAATCTGGGGTTGCCACAGTGGAATGAACCGCTAACTTATCCAGCATATGTTTTAAGCAGCGGATGCCCTTCCAGTTGCAACCCAACACTGGGAAACATCTATACACACACATACACTACTGACAATTTAGCTTACCCAATTCACCTATAGCATATGTCTTTGGACTGTGGGGGAAACCGGAGCACCCGAGGAAACACAGCCAAGGCTCGAACCAGCAACCTTCTTGCTGTGAGGCGATTGTGCTACCCAATGCGCTACCATGACGCCTAATTTAATTTTAGTTTTATTAATTGAAATTTATTTTATTATAATTTTTATTTTATTTCATTTTATAAGCCATTACATTTAAATAATTAGCTTTTTTTCAGCCACTACATCATTTTAATTATTCTAGTATTATAAAAAAAAAAAACATTTTTATTTATATTTATAGAAAAAAAAGAAGATAAAAAAATATCAATCACTTTTATTGTTTTTTTTGTCCTTAGTAGTACACTCCAAAAATATGCTGTTAAATTTGAACTCTACAGATTAACAAAGTGACTTTTTTTTTTAGTATAAATAATATAATGTATAATACAGTGCTCAGCATATATAAGTACACCCAGGGTGCGACTTACAGGGGGGTTTGGGGGGATTGAACCCCCCAATTAATCCAATTGATCCCCCCTGAAGGAT
>CAIGQZ010033037.1:1490462-1510726 GCA_903798205.1 Danio tinwini
GTGTGTGTGTGTGTGTGTGTGTGTGTGTGTGTGTGTGTGTGTGTGTATGTGTCTGTCTGTGTGTGTGTGTGTGTGTGTGTGTGTGTGTGTGTGTGTTTGCTCGCTATCCAGTTAGGCAGCTAAATACGTTTTGAGACGGATCCACTGAGCTAATTTGCTCATGAAGTCAAGTGCTCTCTGCATATTCCCAGCAACCTGTCCCTCCCCTCGGCTGCTGCTGCTTTTATGATTTAAAAGTAATTTAAACAGCCCGGCCACTGGTAAATCCGTCATTGGCACCCTGTGACAGAGGTGCGCAAATTAAATTGAATCAATGCGCGCGGTCGCACCACCGGCCTCGTGTCACGGAGCGCGTGCGCGCACACCAGTGATTCAATGAAATGACAGGCAATGCTAAAATAAGACGGCTGAAACACTCTGTGTAACATGAATTATAGTTGTGTCATAGTTTTCAGATTTATTTTTAATTCCGCATTTTAAATTAAATGTTTAGCTTAGATGGATTTAATTTAAGCCTTGCGATGTTGCAATGGTAAATAGATGGTACTTCTTCTAGAAACGAAGTAATGATACTTTTGTTTACTTATTTATTCCGATTTTGCATGATACATCAACAAAAATGTATGGATTTACTTTAAAACTATTCTTACTTAGAAATATCTAATAAAAGTCACAAATAATTTCAAAGTAAAAGAAGCACAATGATTGAACACATTGATTGAACTTTTATTAAAGACTGAAATGACTTTTTTTAACAAACATACTCCAATATACTTGCAACTTTACCACATGTTTTGTTTCAACCTTTTCTCAGATGTCCTTAATTTCTTACATACAGTTTATATACACAAATATTCAGTCAAAGTCTTAATGAAAATGTTTTATTTCACATTGAAATCCGACAGCAAATTTTTTTTTTAAACAGTATAAAGTCATTTTGAGATATAGTTCTACTCACAGTAGTGCATTATTTGTCCACTTTTCCCTATAGGTACAAACAAACATACCAAGCAAGGAAAATCAGACTAAAATCAAAGTGAACTTCGGTCAAATAAAGCATTGCAGATTACACATTCAAATAAATAATTATGCAGAAATATAGTCATAAAAGTAGTCAATCAATTATTATCCAAAAACAATATATCTAGAAACAATGAATCTAGAAACAATATATTTTTAGTTTATTGCAAAATATGTACAAATTATATTTTGAAGGGGTAGACAGTCTTGTTTACACATTCATAATGCTTGGATGGAGCTCAAACTAAATGATGTTTTTATGTGCAGCAACATTTCCACTATTAAACATGATTGTTTTAGAAAGACATTGAACTAACAGTGGGTTACGCATAATTATAGGCAGAGCTCAAAACAGGTCTGTCTATAAAGATTTATCAGTTATAGTAACATTCATGTATGGATTTTTTGTGCACTCTAAAAAGATAAAGAAATATAAAAACTTTTCTAAAAAATAATATAAATCTAATATATGATGCAGTGTTCACATACATCTATACATGGACACATAAAGTGCTCATATCACGGCACAGTCTTGATGTGCTTTTAAAGTCAAAGTTTATCATTTAATTCTAGGCCTGTAAACTTTAGTACCTGTCGCGTTTACAGAACATTAAAGGCCTTATCACCCATTACAAGCATATTTTGTGGTCATTATCGCAGCTCTGCAACGATCACACAGCCGTGACCGGCGGACGTCCCAGTATCTTATGACCTCTCTTTGATCCTCTGTCTGACTCAGCACTCTCTCTCTCTCTTTCAGTGGAAATGAAATACAGTATAATTCTGATGACCATGACCTAGATTACAGTCTGGTACAAACTGACCTGAGGGTTTTTTTTTCCCAGAAAACATTTTTGTCAGGAGCAACGCTTTAACTCTCACATCAGTCAGTGGTTCCATAAGAACCTTTAACATCTATGGAAATTTTTAATTCTATGTTTTTCATGGATTAATAAAATATTCTTCATACATTTTTAAGAGCTCTTTAAGGTTCTTTAGGGAATTTAACATTGCATTGCTGCAAAAATCCTGCATTGGGACCATTTTGTAAGAGTGAAATGCTTTTTAATTTGATTAGATTTATTTTATTTTTGAACAGAAATAAAAATCCTTAACAAATAATACATTTCAGCATAGTCGAAAAACGGAGCAGGATGAAGCACAAGCTTATTATTTTCCCACCCCTTTACTACATACATCGTTCGTCTATTACTTAAACTTATTTCTTCTTTTACTTATCTCTTCTTTTTACATGAGACATATGAGCTTTGCATGAGACACATTTATCCTTTTGGCATCTTTCACATATTGTGTGTTTGATTACATTTACACATTTACATTTTATAACATAGACCCCCCCCCCCCCCAAAAAAAAAGATATATATATATATACTTCAAACAGCCATTAATAGAAATTCCATCATACCTTTCTCGTTTTATTCTTTTTCAATCACCTCTATTTATCATTATAGGGAGTGCAGAATTATTAGGCAAGTTGTATTTTTGAGGATTAATTTTATTATTGAACAACAACCATGTTTTCAATGAACCCAAAAAACTCATTAATATCAAAGCTGAATATTTTTGGAAGTAGTTTTTAGTTTGTTTTTAGTTTTAGCTATTTTAGGAGGATATCTGTGTGTGCAGGAGACTGTTACTGTGCATAATTATTAGGCAACTTAACAAAAAACAAATATATACCCATTTAAATTATTTATTTTCACCAGTGAAACCAAGATAACATCTCAACATTCACAAATATACATTTCTGACATTCAAAAACAAAACAAAAACAAATCAGTGACCAATATAGCCACCTTTCTTTGCAAGGACACTCAAAAGCCTGCCATCCATGGATACTGTCAGTGTTTTGATCTGTTCACCATCAACATTGCGTGCAGCAGCAACCACAACCTCCCAGACACTGTTCAGAGATGTGTACTGTTTTCCCTTCTTGTAAATCTCACATTTGATGATGGACCACAGGTTCTCTATGGGGTTCAGATCAGGTGAACAAGGAGGCCATGTCATTAGTTTTTCTTCTTTTAGACCCTTTCTTGCCAGCCACGCTGTGGAGTACTTGGACGCGTGTGCTGGAGCATTGTCCTGCATGAAAATCATGTTTTTCTTGAAGGATGCAGACTTCTTCCTGTACCACTGCTTGAAGAAGGTGTCTTCCAGAAACTGGCAGTACGACTGGGAGTTGAGCTTGACTCCATCCTCAACCCGAAAAGGCCCCACAAGCTCATATTTGATGATACCAGCCCAAACCAGTACTCCAACTCCACCTTGCTGGCATCTGGGTCGGACTGGAGCTCTCTGCCCTTTACCGATCTAGCCACGGGCCCATCCATCTGGCCCATCAAGACTCACTCTCATTTCATCAGTCCATAAAACCTTAGAGAAATCAGTCTTGCAATATTTCTTGGCCAAGTCTTGACGTTTCAGCTTGTGTGTCTTGTTCAGTGGTGGTCGTTTTTCAGCCTTTCTTACCTTGGCCATGTCTCTGAGTATTGCACACCTTGTGCTTTTGGGCCCTCCAGTGATGTTGCAGCTCTGAAATATGGCAAAACTGGTGGCATCTTGGCAGCTGCACGCTTGACTTTTCTAAGTTCATGGGCAGTTATTTTGGCCTTGGTTTTTCCACACGCTTCTTGCGACCCTGTTGACTATTTTGAATGAAACGCCTGACTGTTCGATGATCACGCTTCAGAAGCTTGGCAATTTTAAGAGTGCTGCATCCCTCTGCAAGATATCTCACTATTTTTGACTTTTCGGAGCCTGTCAAGTCCTTCTTTTGACCCATTTTGCCAAAGGAAAGGAAGTTGCCTAATAATTATGCACACCTGATATAGGGTGTTGATGTCATTAGACCAGACCCCTTCTCATTACAGAGATGCACATCACCTAATATGCTTAATTTGTAGTAGGCTTTCGAGCCTATACAGCTTGGAGTAAGACAACATGCATAAAGATGATGATGTGGTCAAAATACTCATTTGCCTAATAATTCTGCACTCCCTGTATATTCCTTTAATAATTTATATTTATACAACTTTTTGATTGATTAATATCCGCACATTGTTTGAGAATCTGTTCAAGACTGTTCCATAATTTCACACCACATACAGACATACACAAACTTTTTAAAGTTGTCCTTGTTTTCAACATCCTAAAATGTTGATCTTCTCTCAGATTATATCCGCCTTGTCTTTCTTTAAAAAACTTTTGTATGTATTTCATAAGTAATTTATTCCTAGCTTTAAACATAATTTGTGCTGTTTTAAACTTAACCAAATCACTGAACTGAAGTATCTTCAATTTAAAAAATAAAGGATTTGTATGCTCCAAATACCCCACATTTTCTATCAGTCTAATTACTTTTTTCTGCATTGTACATAAGGATCGTAAATTAGATTTATATGTATTCCCCCAAATTTCAACACTTTCAGCATTGATGCCAATAAGTAACACTTTTATTTTAAAGATTGAATCTTAATTAATTAATTAGTTGAATTTTTTTTCACAAAAAATTATGTTGTTTCATAAAACAAAAATGTTTTTTTTAAGAACTGCACTCTTTGAATAAAGTTCTTTATTAGCATCAATGGTTCCATGAAGAACCTTTAACATCTGTTAAATCTTTTCAATTCAATTCATCTTTATTTCTATAGCGCTTTTACAATGTAGATTGTGTCAAAGCAGCTTAACGTAGAAGTTTCAGTAAATTGAAACTGAAACTGTGTCAGTCGAGTTTTCAGAGTTAAAATTCAGTTTAGTTTAGTTCAGTGTGGTTTAATTTTCACTGCCAATAAAGTCCAAACACTGAAGAGCAAATCTATCCACCTTTTAATTCCACAAAACAAAAGCATTCTTTAGATTATTGAAAAATCTCTTCTTCTGAGAAAACTCTTCACTGAAAGGTTCTTTGTGGAACCCAAAGGTCATTCTTCACTCTTAAAAAAAAGGTGTCAAAAGATATTTTTAGCACATGCAAATAGCAGATATCAATAAATAACCTTTATTTATAACAGTGAAGTGGGCAATTTGTGATGTCAAAATGACATTAATATAAAAAAAAACATAAAAATGCAGCAGCGCGGTGGCGCAGTGGGTAGTGCTCTCGTCTCACAGCAAGAAGGTCACTGGTTTAAGCCTCGGATGGGACAGTTGGTATTTCTGTGTGGAGTTTGCATGTTCTCCCTATGTTCGCGTGGGTTTCCTTCGGGTGCTCCGATTTCCCCTACAAGTCCAAAGACATGTGCTATAGGTGAATTGGATTGGCCGTATTGTATGTTTGTGAATGAGAGTGTATGGGTGTTTCCCAGTGATGAAGGGCATAACGTAAATAGTCTGCGTAAAACATATGCTGGATAAGTTGGCGGTTCAGTCCGCTGTGGCAACCCCTGATTAATAAAGGGACTAAGCCAAAAAGAAAATGAATGAATGAATGAGCTTAAAAATGCAAATCAATTTGATGTCAATACCTTGACGTCTATTTGACATCAACAAATTGATGCCTTTTTACCACCAAAATAACAATGCAAAAGTATTATGATATAAGAAATGTTTTATTTAACTGAATGCTTGAATTACAAATTGCACTGGATTTTGTATTTCTAAATGTACGTAAACTACCTTGATGTCAAAACGACAGAAAATTGAGATCTAACTTTCGCTTAAAAAAAGTCAAAAATCAATAACAGTACAGCCCTTTTGATCACCAAAATAATTAAACAAAAATTATTGTCATTCTTTCATTCATTTATTTTTTTTTCAGCTTCGTCCCTTTGTTAATCAGGGGTCATCACAGCGGAATAACCCGTCAACTTATCCAGCATATGTTTTACGCAGCGGATGCCCTTCCAGCTGCAACCTATCACTGGAAAACACCCGTACACACTCATTCACACACATACACTATACGGACAATTTAGCTTACCCAATTCACCTATACCACATGTATTTGAACTTATGGGGGAAACCGGAGCACCCAGAGGAAACTCACACTGACAAGGGGAGAACATGCAAAATCCATACAGAAATGCCAAATACCTCAGTCGAGGCTCGAACCAGCGACCTTCTTACTGTGAGGCGACAGCGCTATCCACTGCGCCATTGCACCGCCCAATTATTGTAATACAAGACATTTTTTATTCATCTAAGAGCTTCAATTACAAACACATATTGGATTTTCAACACTGGATTTTCTAACTTTATTGATGTTAAAATGACATTAAATTGACACCTAACTTTCACATAAAAAAATCTATTAGAGTATACTGTAATCACTTTTTAATGTGTTTTTTACTCCAAGGGTAGTCAACTGATGGCAGTAAATAACTTTTATTTTTAAGAGTTTATTTGTGATGTTAAATGACATTAAATTGATATAAAGGATGATGTCAAAAAAAATGCAGATCGATCTGATCTCAAAACCTTGACGTCTATTTGACATCCACACACTGATGCCCTTTTGACACCAAAATAACAACATGAAAGTATTATGATATAATAAATGTTTTATTGAACTAAAAGCTTGAATCACAAATTTACACTTGATTGTGTATCCCTACAACGCATGTCAACTATGATATCAAAACGACATCAATTTGACATGTAACATTCACATTAAAAAAGTCCAGTAATAGATTTTTGATGTGTTTTTGACGCCACTGTTAAATGTCAATTTGATGTCTTTTTGACATCAAGACAGTCAATTGATCCCAGTGAATAATCTTCATATTTTTTAGAGAGAAAGCCTTTGTGATGTCAAAATGACATTAAATTGATATCAAGCTTGACAAAAATGGCAATCGATTTAATGTTAAAAACTTGATGTCTGTTGGACATCCACACATTAATGCCCTTTTGATCACCAAAATAATGAAAAGGTATTGTACACTCTCAGAAACAAAGGTACACAAGCTGTCACTGAGGTGGTATCTTTTTAAAAGGTACACATTTGTACTTAAAGGGTCCCTATTGGTACCTTTTAAGTACATTAGTACCTAAAGATTTTAAGAGGAACACTTTTGTAATTTTTAGGTACTAATAGTATGTACCCTTGAGGTATTAATATGGACCTTTTTGGTACAAATTTGTACCTTTTAAAAAGGTGCCACGCTACTGACAGCTCGTGTGTCTTTATTTCTGAGAGTGGAGTTTAAGAAACGTTGTGAAGGCTTCTATTACAAACCACAAATTGGATTTGTAATTGAAAATTACACTGGACTTTCTAACTACCTGTCAAAATTACATCAAATAGACATCTAACAATTGCATAAGAAACACCAGAAATCAATTGCAGTACAGTCCTGCAAACGATTTTTCATGTGGTTTTTTTGACGCCAATGTTAGATGTCAATTTTATGTTGTTTTGATATCAAGGTAGTCAATTGACATCAAACCGATTTGCATTTTTGGCATGTTTTTGGTGTTGTTTTGACATCAAGGTACCTCAGAAGGCTAAAATACTCATGTTGATGTGTTAGCGCAAGCACTTACATCAGAAAAAGTTTTTCTTTCTAAATGTTTAATTAAATATCTGCCCTTCAAGAGTGCTTTTAATGTACCATCTTTTGAAAAATTAGCGTACGGTTTCTGCTTAATGCATTATACTAATTATTCCTGCTGTGAAAACATCTCTGAGGACACGTCTGTCCTGGCATTGCTTCTGAACACTGATTAATGTCCAGCTTTTATACCCTAATGCCAGAAAGTAAGTTCAAATCATTATTCTTCAATGTTTTTGTCCTGGATCTGCAGCTCTCAGCGGTTGCTTATTTGTGCGGCTTCACGTGATATGCTTTTATCATCGAGACTCATAAATTCATCCCAGGCTGGCATTAAATGATGTGGCTTTATTGTGTTGATCAGTTTTGTCATGACTACGATCGCTCTGTGATGGTCAGGAATAATCCTTCATTCAGATAAGACGACTTCAAAGATAATCGTAACACCTGTTCACATTTACGTTTTTCATAAGCAGGGTCAATGTATATTGTTTCAGCCTCAATTCATTATAATATAACTGAATGTTGATTCTCGTTTGTGCTAAACTATTCTAGGTTTCAAACTATTGCTGTTGTTTACTAAAACTATACTTTACAGCTGCATTTTAAATTCAGATGAAATATAAAACTGGATGCAAAACACTTAAAATGAGAAAATATGACTTAGTAAAGTTGCCTTAGCAGCTAAATGAAATAAATGATCAATAATCAGAATGTTAGTAACTTTAATATTACAGTCAGTATTATTGAAGGTTTGTATAACATTTAACTATTTACTATTATTAACTAAATAATATTTGACTATAGCTTAAATTGCAATTTAAAGGTTTAACTAGGTTATTTTGGTTAACTAAATTATTTGTAATTTTTGGCTACAAAATAATGGGAATTTAAAGAAATATATTAGGGAAATATTATATATATATATATATATAACATTTATTATATAATAAAGTTGAAGACTTATCAGCCCGACCTGAATTATTAGCCATCCTGTTTATTTTTTTCCCCAATTTCCGTTTAATGGAGAACAGATTTTTTTCAACACATTTCTAAACATAATAGTTTTATTAACTCATTTTTAATAACTGATTTAATTTATCTTTTTTATGATGATAGTAAATAATATTTGACTAGATATTTTTCAATACACTTCTATACAGCTTAAAGTGACATTTAAAGGCTTAACTAGGTTAATTAGGTTAACTAGGCAGGTTAGGGTAATTAGGCAAGTTACTGTATACGATGGTTTGTTCTGTAGACTATCAACATATATATAGCTTAATATAGCTTAATAATTAACAAAAATAATTAAACAATTAATTTAATAACTGCTTTTATTCTAGCCAAAATAAAACAAATAAGACTATCTCTCGAAGAAAAAATATTATCAGACATACTGTGAAAATTTCCTTGCTCTGTTAAACATTATTTGGGAAATACTTAAAAAAGAAAAAAAATTAAAGGGGGGCTAATAAATCTGACTTCAACTGTATACTTTGGTGTTTTGACATCAAAGTAGTTTATATGCATTGTAGGCATACAAAATCAAGTGTAAACTTGTAAACTGTAATTCAAGCGTTCAGATAAATAAAACATTTCTTATATTATAATACTTTGGTGTTGTAATTTTGGTGCTAAAAAGGTATCAATGTGTGGAGGTCAAATAGACGTCAAGGTTTCAACATCAAATCGGTTAGTAATTTTTATGTTTTTTTTTGACGTCATGCTTGATATCAATTGAATGTCATTTTGATATATATATTTATATGTAAAAAAAACTCTGTTTAAAATTTCCTTCTAAAATTTTTTCAGGCTCCTGTGTTTAGGTTGCGTAATTTCAAGTTTATGGCAAAGAATACATTCTTTTAAAGGTTTAAAATAAAATAACTAAATAGAAACATAGGAGTCTGAGAAAAATGCACATTTTCGATGGAGATTTCACATGGCTCTTAGAAGTTTTTGGATCAGAATTGATGACTAACTAAAAAAAAAGGGAAATATTTCCCATGATGATTAATAGAGCAAGTATTATTATTATGGTATAAATATTTTAATATATTTAATATTTTAAGTCTTTTTATTTAATCATTTTAATTTTCCTTTAACTTAATTTTTTTTTGCTAAATGCAGTTGATGTGTCAATAAAACACTTCCTCAAATGAAAGCTCAAGGATACCTGTTGCTTTAAAAGTTGAGAAGCAGCACTGAGCCACCTGTTAGTTTTATTCCACACAGGTAACAAACGCACCTTACGCTTCCCAAGACGGTGTTGAGTTTTATTGCAGTTTAATGGGCAGCCTTTAACAACCAGGCTGTTTATGGCCCCGCACAAGGGCCTCATTGTGTGCTTGTAGATAAACAACCCATACTGTACCAATCACACGCAAGAAAACATCATTACTTTCACCCTGATATCCCTGCTATCTCCACACACCATTATCTCTAGCCTTACTAAGCGCTTTGAAGTTTCTCTTCTTTTCCTGCAGTTTATTTCCCGCTCTCTGTAATCTCTGGTTATCATTTACCTGCTGCATCTGTGCTAATTGATGTTGATTTTGGGATGGATAACAATGCTTGGCCTTTGAAGCCCAGCGACAAAGTGACATATAAAGTCAATGAGGAAGTTCAAGTCATTAGCACACAGTAAGTGGCCTTTATTGGCTAATTTGTCTGAGAATCGGGACTCCTTTCAACTTTTACTATGTAGGAAAGTAATCAAGACCTACTATGTGAAAATGTCAAAAGTTCACAGCAATTTTCACTGATTTAAAATAAAATGCCTAAAATTCCAGTGTTAAATATACAGTGTGATTTTTTTTTGGTGTTGTTCAGTGTTAAAACCGGAGTACATTTTAATCCCTGAGTGTGAAAGAGCATATATTTAAGAGGTTTTTTTTCCATTGTTAACCTTTAACCAATATACAGTGTATTTCCCACTAGTGATGGGAAGTCCAGTTTTTTACTCAAACCGTTTCTTTCAGACAAGCAGTGATCAAACTAGTATGTTTTACTTAAACTTGAAACATGTTTAGTTGCATTTTAAAATGCAAAGAGTTGAAGGTATTGAAATTATTTCTGAAAAGATTAATGAACATTTAATAAATTAAAACTATTTTCAACATATTTAATCACTGTTATCTGTCACACCCCAATTGATAATTTAGGAAAAAAGGTCATATATTAACACTTTGAAGGGTAACACACACGATGTAAGAATTCAATTCAATTCATCTTTATTTGTATAGCGCTTATACAATGTAGATTGTGTCAAAGCAGCTTCACATGGAAGTTTATAGTGAATTGAAACAGTGTAGTTCAGTTTTCAGTGTTTAAGTTCAGTTTAGTTTAGCTCAGGTCAGTGTGGTTTAATAATCACTACTGAGAGTCCAAACACTGAGGAGCAATTCCATCGATGCGCAGCTCTATAGATCCCGAACCATGCAAGCCAGTGGCGACCGCGGCGAGGAAAAAACTTCACCAATTGGCGAAAGTGAAGAATTTAAAAAAGCTCGAGAGAAACCAGGCTCAGCTGGGCACGACCATTTCTCCTATGGCCAAACGTCTTGTGCAGAGCTGCAGTCTAAGCGCAGTAGCTGGACCTCAGCTGGACATAAGAATAAACTCTTAGGGCCCTATTTTAGCGATCTAGGCGCAAAGTCCACAGCGTAGGGCGCAAAAGCATTAAGGGCGTGTTTGAATCCACTTTTGCTATTTCACCGCGGCGCATGGTCTAACAGGGTTGAGCTTATTCTCTTAATGAGTTATAGGTGTGTTTTGAGAATAGGTATTATATTGCGTTATATATATATATATATATATACATATATACATACACAGTTGAACTTTTTTTTCCCAAATGATGTTTAACATCATCAAGAAAATCTAATTTGTTTTTTTTCAGCTAGAATAAAAGCTGTTTAAAAAAATAAAAAATTTAAGGTCAAAATTATTAGCCCCTTTCAGCTATATATTATTCTATAGTCTACAGAACAAACCATCATTACACAATTACTTGCCTAATTACCCTAACCTGCCTAGTTAACCTAATTAACCCAGTTAAGCCTTTAAATGTCACTTTAAGCTGTATAGAAGTGTCTTGAAAAATATCTAGTTAAATATTATTTACTGTCATCATGACAAAGATAAAATAAATCAGTTATTAGAGATGAGTTATTAAAACTATTGTGTTTAGAAATGTGTTGAAGAAATCTGCTCTCAATTAAGCTAGATTTGGGGAAAAAATAAACAGGGGATAATTATTTAGAGAGTTAAATAATTGTGACCAACTGTATATGTCAAAAGAAACATAAAACAGAAGAATATTTTTTATTCTTTATTATTAATTATTTTTATTATTTTCATTCTTTAACATTTTTAAGAACATTTGTATGCTTTATTAGTTTTGTTTTAATTCAAATTTAGTTGAAAATGTGTAGTTTGTATTTTTTATTTAAATGTATTATCTTTCTATTCATAAACATTTAAATTAGAATTAGCCATGATGAGAATCTGAATCAGTTTTATTGCCAAGTGTGCTTCACACACACAAGGAATTTGTTTTGGCAACAGAAGCTTCCAGTGTACATAAAGTGACGAGTGACAACACAAAATAAATACAAGAAAAGAAAAGGCAATAAACATTAAACAGACATGCAGTCAGTCAAAAAGATCTGGATGTTGAGTTGTATGTACAGATATGTTGTAAATATACTGGTTATAAGGCGCTATAGGAAGTCTATATTTCAAATATTACATGAATGGATCCAGTTGAACACTGCTAAACATTATTTTGACACACAGTTAACTTTATAACAAAAGCAACTTTTTGACAACCAAAAACAACCAGTTCTTCCTCATCGCCACGATCAGTTGAAAGTGAAGGAGTTAAAGGTGGAATTTCGGGGTTTTCCATGTCGAAAACAAACTAAATTGCTCTCAATGCAGGCAGGCAGCGCTGCCTTTGATTGTCTGATTCACTCAATGGTGAGCTTCAAACCTGTGACAGAGACATCTACTGCTCTGGCAGTGATAATTCAATTAAATTCATCTTTATTTGTATAGCACTTTTACAATGTTTATTGTGTCAAAGCAGCTTCACATAGAATATTATAGTGAATTGAAACAGTGTAGTTCAGTTTTCAGAGTTTAAGTTCAGTTTAGATTAATTTAGTTCAGTGTGTTTTAATATTCACTGCTGAGAGTCCAAACACTGTAGAGTAATCCATCGATGCGCAGCTCTACAAGTCCTGAACTATGCAAGCCAGTGGCGATAATGGCGAGGAAAAAACAACTTCACCTAGGGCGAAAGAGAAAGATTAAAAAAAACCTTAAGAGAATCCTGGCTCAGTTGGGCATGGCCATTTCTCAGTTTCTTATAATGTGGGTTTGGAATGATTCATAACATATTTATAATTATAACGAGTAACGATGCAGCACATAAAAAAATCTATCGGAGTAAAAGTATTAAACTCATCGAAAAAATGTGTTAAAGTAATTAAAAGTGGAAGGCAAGCTTATTTATATAGCACATTTTAAACACAGTGGCAACTCAAAGTGCTTTACATAAACAGGAGTAAAAGAGACACGTCTAAGAAAAAAACTAAACAATAAAAATTATTAAAAACAGATAAGAACAGATTAAAATGTGTTAAAACACACTGTAAAAATGGCCATGATTTCAACTGTAAAAAAACTGCAAAAGTGCTCCAGTAAAAATCCGTAACCTAACAGTATGTTTCCTTAATATATACAGCGAATAACTGTAAAGCTGACTTTCCCCGAATTCCTTTTTCCCAGAATCACTTTTTATGCTTTTTGTTGACATTACTATGGATCTTTTTAGTTGTTTCCCCATCAGTTATGTACATTAGAGATTTATGTTACATCTAACAATGTTTATTTCATGACTTTAATCTTATGTGTGTTACCATACTGGTGTTTAGTAGCTGTGTGAATGACACTGAGCACCTTCTATTCACTGATACACTTTTCTGCTTGTGGGAAAAGTTGTCTGTGATGAGCATTATGTAACTTTCTCATCACCACCTGCATATGGCTGTGTTTACGTGTCTATATGCGTAACAAAAGATGTGATGTGTAGATGTTGGTGATTCAAAATACAGGCATATTACCTCTATTAATTAATGAAATATGGTGGTTTACTGTAAAAATGAGATTTTACTTTTACAGTTTGTACTGTATTTTTTACGGTGAAATGCTGGCAACCACTGCTGCCGTTTTTTTACCGTAAATTTTACTGATTTATTTTTTACAGTGCAGGTTATAAAAGAATGAAAAAGAAAAGAAAGACACAATAGTGCGATCTGTCGGACGTAGCACAGTGCTCATTCAGAAGTAGGAAGAAAAAACAATACTCCAGTAGAGTACAGATACAGCTTTTTAGTACTTAAATAGTGAAGTAGTTCTGCACTGTAAAAAAAAATCTGTAATGTTACGGTTTATTTACGACAACTGGGGTGCCGGAAAAAAACGTAAAATAACGGCCGTTAAATGACAGAAATTAACTGTAAAATAACAAAGGTTGAATTACAGAAATTTACCAGAAATTTTAATTTAAAGAATTTTCTGCAATTTAGGTCCAATCCCAATTCTATTTTTGTACCCCTTTCCCTTGGCCCTTAAAAACGAGTGTGAAGGGGAAGGGCTTCAAAATTTACCCCTAAGAATTGGGACAGCACTACAGCACCTGCACACGTCATCATATGTCATCGCGATCTCTTGCTTCACATGAGATCAGACGATCGCGACTGCTGTAGTTATTGCAGTTGTGTTATTTTTTGGTATTTACCTTCAGGAAATCACTGAAGGCATATATTATGTTATCATAACGATTTAATGTGACAATAAGATCATAACTATACTGCACATTTACATGGTGATGGTGGCAATATTCATCTACAGTATGTAAGCACACCAAAAACAACATTAACATTATACCAGACACTGTAAAAAGCTCATTCTCAGCCACTAGACTTTTCTGACAGGGTATTCGAGGGTCATCGAGTGTCAGAATGTTGTGGGACTACAGTACAGGAGTAATTATTATGGATTATAGATCACAAAATTTAGCGGTTTTTATTTTAGCTTTTTTTTTTTTATAAAAGCATGACGATAAAACACGAACGCGGTTATGAATATATTAAAACATGTGTTTGTTTGTTGTAAAAATTCATAATAATGACAAAAAAATACTAATTTGTGGCTCTCCTTATTTCCGGGTGCAGCTGTGCTGCCGTTGTAGCTGGTGTATTCTGGAAAATTTTCTTATCCCTTGGTTTCAATTGTGGTCCTGAAAAATCTACCTCTTTACCTCTACCCTTAGCCCTACGCCTTCAAGCTAAAGAGAATTGGGACACCACTACCCCTTCACAGGAACATGCAAAACAAGAGGGAAGGGGAAGGGGTAGAATTGGGATTGGGCCTTAATGTCCTTTATTTCACAGTAAATTTCTGTAATTTAACAGTAGTTATTTTTAAGGTATTTTTCCGGCACCCCAGCAGCTCGAAATAAACTGTAACATTACAGATTTTTTTTACAGTGTACTTCATTACTATACTGTACATCTCTGACCAGAATGAACCATTTCTACATTATATAAAACCTATACACTGCCCACTAACAACCACCAGTAGTTCTGCTTAAACACATTTTCTCCAAAATTCACAGTTGTTTGGCATCCTTCCTTACAAAACCATCTGTATTAGTTTCTGTCATTCTCGGAGGAGGTTAAGAAACAGACCTTGACCCCTCTTTGCCTCCTCGTCTGAAAGCTTTATCTCCACATCCTACACGAGAGAACAATGCAGTCACTGCCCTTTCTATTCTTCCATTGTCTCACTCACACGCTCCCTCTAATGACCGGGCACAATTGAACACTTCCAGACAACTATTGTGACAGTCAACACAGCGCTTAAATGCCTTGAGTAATGACAAAGACGTGTTATGTTGTAGTGCATGTGTGTGTGTGTCTGTGTGTGTGGCCAGCAGATGTTGACACCATCTATTAACCACTTCAATTTGTCCTTGGTAAAAAAAAAAAACTTGTATGGATTTGCACAAAGCGGGCATTTAATTCATTCATGAAAAGTGCACATCAGACTATGTGAATCAGATTATGAGAAAGACTGAGAGAACATCTGTTGAATGAAGATTTTGAGCTAGAATATCATATCTTAAAAGCACACTCGAGATCTCAGATGATTTCATTTGTGATGTTTAGCAAGGTTTTCTAAAATTGTTCATTCATTCATTTTCCTTCGGCTTAGTCCCTTTATTCATCAGGGGTCGCCACAGCTAAATGAACCGCTTACGTATTTAGCATATGTTTTACAAAGCAGATACCCTTCCAGCTGCAACCCAGTACTGGGAAACACCTATACACACTCATTTACACACATACACTACGGCCAATTTAATTTATTTAATTCACCCATAGCGCATGTCTTTGGACTGTGGGGGAAATCGGAGCAACCGGAGGAAACCCATGCAAACTCCACATAGAAATGCCAACTGGCCTAGTTGGGACTCGAACCAGCAACGTTCTTGCTCTGAGGTGACAGTGCTAACCACTGAGCCACCGTGTCGCCCTCTCCTCACAGATCTCTCTTTTAAATCAATATTTTTTATAGGATGCTTTATACTAATTTGATTGTGCATATACATTAGATAAGTCAGCACCGAAGCCAAAACTGGAACTAATCTAAAATACATTAAATAATCGCAGTCTAAAAATTAACATGTAGTGGTAAACTATTGAATAAAATCTTAATAAACAGACAAAAATCAGGAGAAACATAAAACAAAGAACATTAAGTTGGAATAGTTTGTTCAGAGCACATAGTACAGAGAGCGCCCTTATAAAGATAATGAATGATATCCGCCTAAATACAGATTCAGGTAAACTAACAGTGCTGGTATTGCTTGACCTCAGTGCTGCATTTGACACTGTCGATCACAGCATACTTCTGGAAAGGCTGGAAAACTGGGTTGGGCTGTCTGGGACCGTCCTCAAATGGTTCAGATCTTATCTTGAAGCGAGAGGTTACTAGGTCAGTATAGGTGACCATAGGTCGAGGTGGACACCCATGACATGTGAAGTCCCACAAGGTTAAATTCTGGCACTTCTCCTGTTCAACCTTTATATGCTCCCACTGAGCCAAATAATGAGAAAGAACTAACTTTCCTACCACAGCTATGCTGATGACACTCAAATCTACTTAACCTTACTGCCTAATGACTACAGCCCTATTGACTCCCTCTGCCAATGCATTGATGAAATGAACAGTTGGATGTGCCAAAACTTTCTTCAGTTAAACAAAGAGAAAACTGAAGTCATTGTGTTTGGGAACAGAGATGAGGTTCTCAAGGTGAATGCGCACCTTGGCTCTAAAGGTCAAACAACAAAAAACTAGGTCAAGAATCTTGGTGTGACTCTGGAGTCAGACCTGAGTTTCAATAGTCATGTCAAAGCAGTAACTAAATCAGCATACTATCATCTCAAAAACATTGCAAGAATAGTGAGAAACTTGTTCATGCTTTTACCAGCAACATAGTGGATTACTGTAATAGACTCCTCACTGGTCTTTCCAAAGAGACAGTCAGACAGTTGCAGCTCATCCAGAATGCTGCTGCCAGGATTCTGATGAGAACCATCAAATCAGAGCACATCACATCTGTCCTCAGGCCTTTACACTGGCTCCCGGTTACATTTAGAATAGATTTTTAAGTATTATTATTCTATAAATCACTAAATGGCCTAGGACCTCAATACATTACAGATATGCTCACTGAATACAAACCTAACAGATCACTCAGATCATTAGGGTCATATAAACTAGAAATTCCTGCTGGATTTAGCTTTCAGAAATAATCAGATGTGCTCCAACATTGGGCACATTCAAATCAAGACTGAAAACACATCTGTTTAGCTGTGCCTTTACTGAATGAGCACTGTGCTACATCCGACAGATCGCACTATTGTGTCTTTATTTTCTTTTTCATAACTTTATAACCTGTTTTAACACATTTTATTCAGTTTTTTTTCAGTGTATTAATGATTTGAATTTAAATATATTTCAATTCCTAAAGATGTTCAGTGACCAAGCACGTATTTTAATGGACATAACTCTTTTGTTTAAATGAACAAGAAGTATTGGCTGTATTCACTGAGAAATGCATACAAATTCTGCAATGTATGGTTGGGATTATTTTGTCATTATTATTGTGATATTGACAGTATATGTTAAAACATATATTTTTGTTTATTTTCTATCTCTGTACTTTTTATTTTTGGTCTGATCTGACCAAAATTTTGTATCATTATTGTTGTTTTGGGTGATTTGTACTATATGTTTGTCATTCATTCATTTATTGTATGAGATTATGTGATCTATATGAGAGTATAAAGGATCCCACATTGTGGTGCAGTATTTTGCATTCATGGACCGTAACACAGGGTTTGTGTTTAGTTCAGTTTGAATGAGTGTTTTACTGTATAGATGCGAGCCATTCTAACTGGTTTTGGTGACTTTATAGATAACAAAGAAGTCTTTTTTGTTGTGGAGTTCCACAGGGATCAATCCTTGGGCCTGTATTGTTTACCCTGTATATGCTTCCCCTGGCTTCTATCTTCAATAAACATAAAGTATCCTTTCATCTATATGCAGACGACACTTAGATCTATTTTCTTTTAAAACAAAAAGATGTAAATGGCTTACAACCACTCCTGGCTTGTTTAGACAAGCTTAAACTTTGTCTCTCAAGCAATTCTTTTACATTTAAATGAAAATAAAACTGAAGTACTTTTATTTGCGCACAAACAATAATTCTATGTTCAATGTCACTGTGCGATCTTTGGCCCCACAAGTTACCCAGTGTGCAAAAACTCTCAGCGTTATGATAAAAACTTACAATTTGACAAACAGATCAGTACTGTCATAAATTCCTGCTTTTACCACCTCAGACAACTGTCTAAAGTCAAGCCTTTAAACAGTGATTCATGCCTTTATAACAACTCGCCTGGATTACTGTAATTCTCTCTATTATAGCATTTATTAGCCTTCTCTCTCATGCAGCTGGTACAAAATGTGGCTGCTAGACTACTCTCACACACGTGCAAGTAAAGTCAGTAACTCCTATTTTATCTGAACTTCACTGGTCACCCATTAAATATAGAATTGATATTAATTGAGATTTGCTCTGTCCGTATACCCCCTCTCGATCATTGAAATCTTATGTTCTCAATTTACTCACTGTGCCTATAAAAACGGGGTGATCGAGCGTTTGCAGTTGCTGGTCCTAAACTCTGGAACACTATCAATTCACATTAGACTTTCCTCCCCCATTTCAGGTCCATTTTAAAGACCTGTCTGTTTTCTCTGCCTTTTAATACTCATTGGTCACTGTTTTATTGCTTTTATTTATTAAATGTTTTCTTCTCTGTCTTTAGGACTCCTATAAACACCACTTTGGTCAACTTTGGTTGTTTTTAAATGTACTTTATATATATACATATTGTACTGTATTGTATTATATTATCAAGTTAACTGTGTCAAAACAATACTTTACCAGTGTTCATCTGGGTCCTTTATCACAAATAAAACAACACTATGTCGTATTTCAAGGGTTCCTTATGGCTAATTCTAACTTGAATCTTATCAAGATATTGTCATCTTGTCAGCGACACAATTTCTGCATATAAATCTGATTTATAGTGTCTCGGTAGAGGTCTGTTTATGCCCAAATTATTGAGCTGATAGATCGAGGTTATTGAGTTAAGTAGTCTAACGCTTTTGCCAATAGAAACCCTGTTGAAATTGCGACACGTGCCAGTTTTGCACTTCACTGCTGACTGTTGAGCTTCGACCACTATAGGACTGCGAATTGGAAAAAATCAATTGCCCAGTCAAGCTGACAAATTTGATTCAATCGCTCATAAATTGTCCAGACAACAAATGGCTTTTTTGGTGGCAGTATTTGGATTGAGTGTCTGTCACCTTAGCTGTGATCAAATGCAGTCTGACATTCACTAGGGCTCTTATTGGATGGCATTTATTCATCAGCGGTTGCTAAGTAAATCTGCGAGTGCCTGCATTAGAATATAAGAGTATGGAAAAGCAATGAACCCAATATTGACTTCTGACTGAATCATTATATCATTTATGAGCCTCGGCTCACTGATGCATGTGCTAGTAGAAATACAGCAGTTCCTTTCTGCTTTTTGCTTATTCTCTTTTAAGGTATTTTCAATATTTAGATGTTTGATGGAATGAAGTAAAAAGAAGAGATCACATAATATCAACCAATTTGACCTTTATTGTTGAAATTAATGGCATTTGAATTAGTTTTAAGTACATTTTAAGTACTTTTGTTTAAAATAATGTTTATTTTAATTTAAACAGAATGTTCTTTTAGCTGTAATACCGTCACATTAGTTGGTAGATTAGATTTAGAAAATTAAATGTAGGGATTTTAACTAAATGTTGGGTTTGTCAATGTTATTCTATGCTATATCTTTTTTATTTGTTAAAAAAAAAAAACTATTGGAGTCAGTCTGTGTTTCAAAATTGTGAATCTTTGCAATTATTTGTGAAATCATCTAACAACTTCCTAGATAATAAATTTACACAAAATATTTTATAAATTAGGCAGTATTCTTTTAAATATTGTTGAAACATTGAACTTTACCAGGTTGTTAAATATATATA
>CAIGQZ010033037.1:1520726-1534740 GCA_903798205.1 Danio tinwini
ATTCACTTATGAAGACATCTATTCATCTAGCTCCTGTATGAAGCAATGTTTTTTAACAAATAATAATAATAATAAAAATACATTTTATTTATAACGCACTTTTCTAAAACCCAAAGCACTTACAAGAAAGTAAAAACAAAGCACAGTAAAACAATAAAATATACAAAAAAACAGTAAGAAAAAAGGGATATCACAAATTAAAAACAGTCCTAAAAAGATGAAATGGATTGAATTAGTGATTCAGCAACTCACTTATTAAAAACAACTATTAGTTAAGCTCCTGTGTGAAGCTATATTTTAGAACAAATCAGTTGAGTCAATTATTCAACAACTCACTTTTGAAGACAGCCATTCGTTTAGCTCCTGTATGAAGCAAAGGTTTTTTAACATATTGATTCAGTGATTCACTTATAAAGACATTCATTCATATAGTTCATGTATGAAGCCATGTTTTAGAACAAATCAATTGAATCCATGATTCAGTGACTCACTAATGAAGACAGCCATTTGTTTACCTCCTGACTCAATGTATTTCAACAAATCAGTGATTCAGCAAGTCATTTATGAAGACAGCCAGCTATTTATCTATCTTCCGTATGAAGTCATAATTTTGAACAAAACGATTGAGTCACTGATTCAGCGATTCACTTATGAACGAAGTCATTCCTTTAGCACGAAGCAGTTTAAAAAAAAAAAAAACTTTTTAAAAAGTAATTTAACGATTCACTTGAGACGTCTGCCATTCGTCTAGCTCCTGTATGAAGCAATGTTTTTGAGCAAATCAGTTAAATAAATAATTAATATCACTCGTAAAGATGTTCAAACAACCACATATTGTACGCAAACTGTTCTGTTGTGAATAATAGACAATAACTGAAATTACACAAATGTTCAGAAGTATTTTATATCCATTTAGACTTAAAAAACTAAATCAAACACACCCTCTACTAACCACGAACACAGATGCAAATGACATGCAAATTGTTCAAATACTTAATGCATTTCACTGAACATGTAAAAGGCTGAAATGCTAAGCTTCAAGGAGATGCATGCATATGTGTGCATGCATATGAGTCAACCTGCGTATTTGTGTGTGTGTCTTGAGAGATTACAGCCCTCATTTATCAGAGCGCTTCACCTTGTGGCAGAAGGTTGTAATCCAGAGAGGAACCATCCACTTGGTATAATTACAGCCATTAAAGGTGCTGCCGTCCTGAGAGACGACACCTCGCTCAACATCTTCCCTCATCGCTGTACGTCCAAATAAAAAATAAAAAACACTCTGAAATACCAAAACAAGCAGCAAAGATTTAAGTAATACACCTTTACATGAAAGCTTCTTAAAGGAACTGTTTTATTGTTAGTTTGAAGAATATTTACAACTTTATTTTGTTATAAAGAACTTTCTGAGGAATAAAAAGGTTCCATGGATGTAAGAAAGTTCTGCATGGACAGAGATTAACAAAGATTTTGGCATAAAGTTCATTATCATAAGGGCGGCATGGTGGCTCAGTGGTTAGCACTGTCGTCTTATAGCAAGAAGGTCGCTGGTTCGAGTCCCGGCTGAGCCAGCTGGCATTTCTTTTCTTTTTTTTTTACTTTCTTTATTGTTTTTTAGACATTGAAACATAATGACTTACAAATTTGGTCTAACAAACATTCACACAACAATGGGCTATATGCACAGCTAGTGTTTTTCAGCCAATGATGAACTTCCGGTGAAAGCTTAATGTGACTATTTTCAATTTCATAAGGCTCCTTTTACAGCACCAATGTTGCAATGTAATTTAAATACACTCAGTTAAATAGACTTAAGCATTCATTCGGTTGTTAAAGTGTAAAAAGAGATGGAAGAGCATTTAAATGCAGGCGCCGTCATTAGCAGCAGGGTAGCCCAAAAACTCCATTGAAAATACTGGGGTAAAATTAATTTTCATATTTTTAATCAATCAATCAAGCCTTTATTTGTCACATAAACCTCCATGTATTCACATACACATTTCACATATAGTGAAATTGGACCATCCACACCCCCCCACCCCCCACCCCCCACCCCCGACCATACACAAACATCACATTTCAGGGGAAGGTAGCAACGGGAGGTAGCATTTAGAAAAAGGAAGTAAGATACAATTCAGGAAAGAGAGGCGAAAAAAAACTCCCTCTCACCTTGCTCTTGAGTTAGAGCAGTGTGAGATCAGGGAGATAAAAAAAAGCCCCAGCAGTCAAGCACATAAACACATAGACATGACATACATCGCAACAGGGGATGATAAAGTGGGTGTGGATATAATCCGGCAAGGGCAGGCAGCCGTCGATTCCTGCAGCCATGAAGGTGCTGGTCACAGACCCGCCTACCCCCTCCAGTAGATGAAAGCACACGAAGGCGTGGGATGAAGGGTTAGGTAGTGAAAGTCTATCTGTAGCTGTGTATGTGTGTGTGTGTGTAAGCCTGTAGAGTCCAACAGGTGTCCTTGACAGGGAGCAGGAATTTCAGAGAGTCTCCTTATCTTGCTATCCGGGAGAAGTTGTTTTTCTCCAGCTGAGGCCGTCTGGCTGGAAAAACACTGGGAGCCGAAAGAGAAGAAAGTATTCCAAATTTAGGTCAATATCTGCCAATTTCACAGATATTTAATGTCCGTCACTGGTCTCCAGTCCTGGCCAAATCTTGTTGCAAAGCTGCTAATTTCACCCCGATGTTTTCCAATTTGCAGTCTAATACAGCAGTCTGATTAGCAGCATATCTGCCCATTATAGTTTCAATAAAGCTGGCCATCTTGGTGGGGTTTTGAGCAGCACTGACTGCTTTCATCAATTGTCGATACCGCAGGGCCCCGCATAAGCCCATCAGCAGAAACCCTGTTATCAAAGTTCTGAATAGGTAGATATCTTCAATATCCTCCAGGGACAGAGCAGCTAGGCACACGACGTGCCACTTCTCCCACCCGTCCATCACGTATCCAGCTGCAAACGTCCCGGCAGGACAAGTGGGCTCTCCCGAGCCCAAACTTCTCATCGAGAAGATGGTGTCAATCGCGTTCAGAGCCCAGTTGATCAGATCCATAATTCCTTATTATGTCTTTTAAAGACATGGCGGGGGGGAATTTAATTTAATGCAGTGCTTCTTGTTTGGTCTGATACTCACTTTATATCGTTTCTCAGCCAAGTATTTAAGATCGCTGTTTTTTTTTTTAAAGAAATCAGATCTTAAATGCGGCGTTTTTGAATAGGATGACAATTAACTGAAGCCCCGGGGCTGGTGGACTGAAAGTAAAAGTCTGTGTGCATAGAGCCCATTGACAATAAAACATGCAATATACAAACAATACAGAAGTAAAGTGATAATAGATTAATACAATAAAAAAGTTTTAAAAAATTACAAAAAGAAAGCAAATAATAATCAAATTCAATAAATACAAAAAAATAATAATTAAAAAAGAAAATACTGACTTCCGCTTATCAGGGGCCAGGCGGCAGTCTTAGGAGAGAACTAGACTTTCCTCTCCCCAGACACTTCCTCCAGCTCCTCCGGTTCTCAGCGAGAGACATCCCTCCAGCGTGCCTTCTCTCAGTGGGACATGCCTGGAACGCCTCCGTAGGTAGACGTCCAGGAAGCATCTGAAACAGAAGCCTGAGCCACCTCAGCTGTCTTCTCTCGATGTGGAGGAGCAGCGGCTCTAATCCGAGCTCCTCCCGGGTGACAGAGCTCCTCACCCTATGAGGAGCGCCCTGCCACCCTGCAAAGGAAAATCATTTCGGCCGCTTGTATTCAAGATCTTGTCCTCTCGGTCATGACCCAAATCTCATGACCATAGGTGAAAGTAGGAATGTAGATTTACCGGTAAATTAAGAGCTTTGCCTTTTGGCTCAGCTCCTTCTTTACCATAACAGACTGGTACATCGATCACATTACTTCTGCCGCTGCACCAATCCGCCTGTCAATCTCACGCTCCATCCTTTCCTCAAAATACTGACTTTTTTTGTTTTAATTTAAGTTAGTCTAATCCTCTTCAATTAAATAAATGGTCCTTGACCCAAAAAGTGTATCTGAACATTGGCCTGTGATCATTAAAGACACAGTGATACAGCAAGTTACATCCTATAGATACCTGGAGTTCTAGACAGAGTTTTTTTGTTGGAGAACACACATTGACAACTTGTGCACACAACTACAACAGAGGCTTTATTTTTTAGGAAGGCTGAGATTGTATGGGGTGGGTAGCAATATCATGCTTGTTTTTTACTGAGCTATGTTTGAAAGTCTTGTTCGCTATGGAATCAGTCTGGTTTGGAGATCTGTCTGTTCAATTGAAAAATAAATTGGTTCATATTCAAAAAACAGCTATGAAAATCATAGGAGTAAAACAATATGAGCCTATACAGACTCTATATGAACAGGCAGTCATGAGAAGAGCAATAAATATTAGTGCTGACACCAAACAACCTCTTTCTAGTGAATATCAGATGTTACCATCAGGAAAATAACTGCGAATGCCAATGTGTAAGACCAATAGACTGAAGCTTTCATTTGTTCCTACCTCGATAAAACTGTTGAACTCTACCAAGAAACCTGTAGTGCATTAGCATTTGATTGTGTATTGTGTTTTATATATTTTATATTTATATACAGTCTTTATTTTGTAAACAATGTATGTTGTTGTTGTTGTTTTTTTTCGTTTGTTTTTTTGTTTGTTCTTAACTGTTCTGTTTGTTTTATTTTGTTGTGTGTTTAGAGCAACATTGTAGTACCTTCTCGCCCAGCACAAATTTCCTCTCGGGGACAAAATAAAGTTTACCTTTACCCTTACCCTTAAATAATTTCTTGCATAATTTATGAATTTAAAATAATGCAGATTTTCTGCAGTTCCAAATGTTTCATTACATCCCTCATTAGATGTAAATATGTAGGAGCAGCCTTCTGTTTCCAGTTTAATAATATAAATTTCCGAGCTAGTAGACAGACAAATGGAACTATATTTTGTTCTGTACTGATCTCGAAATCAGTAATACCTAGAATTGCGATACGGGGATCTAGATCTATTGGCTTTTGACCTATTTTTGAGAATGTTCAACACAATCTCACGGCAATTCGTAACTTTTTGATTTAGTGGCTAATTCGTATGAATTCGTACGATCTAATTCGTACAAATAGGTACGATTTGTTCATCACCCAATGACGGTTGGGGTTAGGGGTGGGGTTAGGTGCCACACCTCCTTTTTAAAATCGTACATTTTCGTACGACTGAACTCATACGAATTCGTACGCATTAGCCACTAAACTGACAAAACGTAAAATACTTACGTTTCCTCGTGAGATCAGGCTGGAATGTTAGAAAAATATTGTCCCTGTAAGATGATAATTTTGGGCAGCACCAAAACATATGAGCCGGTGATGCCGGTTCTAGCCCACACCGATTACATGCAGGGTCCACTTCTGGAAATATCTTACTACGTTTTAGTTTGGACCAATGTTAACGATGTATTACTTTAAATTGTATGAGGCCATGCCTTGCACATACAAATATCCTGTGACTCTGTTTAAGGGCTCCAGTTTGCATTTCTGTGTGGAGCTTGCATGTTCTCCATGTGTTGGTGGGGTTTCCTCCGGGTGCTCCGGTTTCTCCCACAGTCCAAAGACATGCACTATGGATGAATTGAATAAACTTAATTGGCTGTAGTGTATAAGTGTGTATGGGTGTTTCCCAGTACAGGGTTGCAGCTGGAAGGGAATCCGCTGCATAAAACATATGCCAGAATAGTTGGTGGTTCATTCCGCTGTGGCGACCCCTGATAATTAAGGGACTAAGGAAAATAAATGAATAATTACTATAAATTTATAATCTTGATATGAGGTGAATGATGTCATTAAACACTGCCTTATGTGTTCATTTTGACCGCTATTAAAGTCAACTAATATCTCTCTTATCAACAGTTCTTTCAGCAAAGCGTTTAATACAAATGCTTACCGCTTTCTCACTGTAATCATGATAAGTGATAGTAAAAAGTAGCCAGCTGGATGAATGTGTGTGTTTGTGTATGCAATGAGATGAGCGGATGAGGGGACAGATAACAGCGTGTCACTCCATCTTTGCATTTGTCTTCGCACTCCATCAATATGAAGCGGCTGTCAGCTGCCTATTTCAGGAAAATTAAACAGGCTTACGGTAAAGATGCTCTGAGAGGGAGGGGGGTGTGTGAATTTGTCTGCGTGTTTATAACCTCTGCCGAGCGCAAATGCAAAACGCACCTGAAAAAGATTTTTAAATGTTTGGCGTTGAGCATAAGGGAGAACAGTAGCCAAATATAGCAAGGATTTTTTAAAATTATATTTTAGTTTCAGTGTTAGGCGACGCTGTGGCGCAGTGGGTTGCACATTTGCCTCACAGCAAGAAGGTCGCTGGTTCGAGCCTCAGGTGGCTCAGTTGGCATTTCTGTGTGGAGCTTGCATGTTCTCCCCGTGTTTCCCCCACAGTCCAAAGACATGTGGTATAGGTGAATTAGGTATGCTAAAAAATGACCGTGTGTGTGTGTGTGTGTGTGAATGAGTGTGTATGGATGTTTCCCAATGATGGGGTGCTGCTGAAAGGGCATCCGCTCCATAAAACATAAGCTGGATAAGTTGGTGGTTCATTCCGCTGTGGCGACACCAGATTAATAAAGGGACTAAGCCGAAAAGAAAATGAATGAATGAATGAATAGTTTCATTGTTCTCAAAAATGTTGTCTTCACTTGAAAGTCTGCTTACCACCCACATTTATTTGCCATGATTTAGAAATATAGAAAAATAAATATTCATTCATTAATTTTCCTTCAGCTTAGTCTCTATTTCACAGGTCGCCACAGCGGAATGAACCGACAACTATTTCGGCATATGTTTTACACAGCGGATGCCCTAGAAAAATAAATATAGAAAATCTAAATAAATAACAAAAATTACAAATACAAAAAAATTGTTGCAAATATATCTAAAAATGATTTATGATATTAAATGCACCTTAAATGTACCACAGAAAGTTTCTTCCCTCAGGCAATTCATCTCATGAACACTTTATGATAGTAATTGTGAAACAAACATCACTACTTTTTATACACAGGTACACTTATTTATTTAACAACACACTTTACATGCCAATTTGCACATAACAGCTGCACATTTAACGTTGTATATAGTAATATACCTGTACATACACTCGTCACTTTGTGTATTTGCATTCACTATTTACTTTTTATTATCTGTTTAAATGATCTGTATCTCTGTCATTCTGTTGCACTGTAGAAGCTCTGTCATGAAAACAAATTCCTCATATGTGTGAAAACACCTGGCAATAAAGCTCTTTCTGATTCTGATAAAAATATACAGTATCATATTGTATGTGATAAATATTAAATGTTATAAATAAGAACAATTTTATAAATAATTACAAAATATATAATTGTAATATGTTGTTTTATTATATTTTAATAATTTCTATTATATATATATATAATAGAAATTATTAAATTAATAATTATTATCATAAATTAATAATTATTATCATATTAATATTAAAATATTAATATGAATGTTAATATGCATATGAATATGAATATGAATATGAATATGAATTGTAATAGTAATAGTAATATTAATATGAATATGAATGTTAATATGAATATGAATATGAATATGAATATGAATATGAATATGAATATGAATATGAATATGAATATGAATATGAATATTAATATTAATGTTAATATTAATATTAATAATGGGCAGCATGGTGGCACAGTGGGTAGCACAATCGCCTCATAGCAAGATGGTCACTGGTTTGAGCCCCGGCTGGTTCAGTTGGCATTTCTGTGTGGAGTTTGCATGTTCTCCCCAAGTACGAGTGGGTTTCCTCCGGGTGCTCCGGTTTCCCACACAGTCCAAAGACATGCGGTACAGGTAAATTGGGTAGGCTAAGTTGCCCGTAGTGTATGAGTGTGAATGTGTGTGCATGGATGTTTCCCAGTGATGGGTTGCAGCTGGAAGGACATCTGCTGCATAAAACATATGCTGAATAAGTTGTCAGTATAGATAATAATAATATAATAATATTATTATTATATATAATAATAATAATAATAATAATAATCATAAATGTATTTATTATATTTGTTTAGGTTTAATCCAAAACTTACTCATTGTAATATTGGATTATAGGTCATCATATCTTATGTATATATAAAACCATCAGCAACAATGATAAACCATCAGACAATAATAACACTATAATATATATATTTTTTTTATTTAATCAAGCACATTTAATAGATTGCTCATTGTATAATAGTTTACATATTGGTTATCATATTTATGTAATACACTTTTTAAATGTTATAAACACAATTTATATTTAATAATAGATATTCTTACTGTCTTATTGTTGTTGTAGATGATCGATAACATCATCTACAACAACAACAACAATATTAACTGTATTTATAATATTCTTTTAGATTTAATACAAAATGTGTAACAGATTACTCATTGTATGATTAATAATATTTAGGTTACCATATTATATATTTATATATATATATATATATATATATATATATATATATATATATATACAGACACATATATACAGTATATACAATTATAAACACAATTTACATTTAATAATAGATATTCTTATCATCGATTGGTTTAGAAAATTAGCCTCATCATCGTTTATTTGTGTGCATACATAATTGTGTGTTGCAAGAAATTACAATGCAAAGAAATGGACGTGAACACACACACACACACACACACACACACACACAAATACACACACTTTTCTTGGATGAGATTGATTGCCTCCAAAGCAGTCTCATGCAGATGGCATCTCTCCTTTTGACATGATAATGGCTCTAAATTGATGAAGAGATCTCTCTCATTCTGGAGCCGCTCGCTGACAGGCCTTAACCAAACACTTCAACGTGCTCCAACCAGCCATCGATCACCCGCTGTCCCTCCCTCCTTGTGTCCAAACACTTGTCCATTTTAATCAGCTAATTCTCTCCTTCACGTCACCCTGTTCACCGATACAACACTGTGTTTCGCCCATCTTCCCTCACACTTAATCTGCTTTAATGAAGTCCTGATCTGCCAATTAGACACAATCACAGCGCAGAGCAGAAGATAAATATAACCATCACACTGGTCAATCTGCTGTGAAGAAAAAAAAAAACACTTAAAGAGATGCAGATACAGTATGCATTCAAGGACAGCTCAAGGACTTCAAGCTGATTTCTAGATTTGGTGTCAAGGTTGCAAGATTTGTATTGTAGGAGGTGACTTTATTATCAATGAATCAATGAATCTCCTAATGAAATGTTGGAAACCAATTGAACACAACATTTGGAACAAGCCCTAACCCTAAGTGTTCAACCAGGTCATATGCAATGCCTTAAAGGGATAGTTCACCAAAATAAAAAAAAATTAAAATTTGCTAACCACTGAGCCACCGTGCAGCAAATCTCAGTATTTATACTAAAGTTTTTTCTATCCCAATCTTTAAGAGTTTCTTTCCTCTGTTGAACACAGAAAAATTTATTTTGAAGAAAGCTGAAAACCTGTAACCATTGACTTCTGTATAAGAAAAAATACTATGAAAAATCAATGGTTAAGGTTTCCTGCTTATGTCAAGTATCTTCCTTTATGTTTAACAGAATATTCAATTCAATTCATCTTTATTTGTATAGCGCTTATACAATGTAGATTGTGTCAAAGCAGCTTCACATGGAAGTTTATAGTGAATTGAAACAGTGTCAATTCAGTTTTAGTGTTTAAGTTCAGTTCAGTTTAGCTCAGGTCAGTGTGGTTTAATAATCACTACTGAGAGTCCAAACACTGAGGAGCAATTCCATCGATGCGCAGCTCTACAGATCCCAAACCATGCAAGCCAGTGGCGACCGCGGCAAGGAAAAAACTTCACCAATTGGCGAAAGTGAAGAATTTAAAAAACCTCGAGAGAAACCAGGCTCAGCTGGGCACGACCATTTCTCCTAAGGCCAAATGTCTTGTGCAGAGCTGCAGTCTAGGCGCAGTAGTTGGACCTCAGCGAAGACATGTCTGTCCTTGGAGCATCACAGGAATCAGTCTCATGCTCGCCACCATGACCACCATAGCAGCAGCTCAGGATACGGCCTGGTCCAGAACCTTGGGATCGTCTCGTCGCTGGTCTTGGATCGCATCAGTGGCACTGCATGGTCTGAGGGTCTTGAGATGAGTACCCCCAGGTGGAAATACAGAATAAGGCAGCTGCATTTTGTACTAGCTGAAGTTTGTTAATAGAATAAAGAAACTTAAACAAGTTTGAAACAAATAAAAGGTAATGGATTTTTCACATTTTCAGGTGAACTATACCTTTAAGGTTTGTAGAGGAAAGTGTGGAGACTTTTAATATAGCACCAAACATACTTTATGGGGGGATGCATTTTATAATAATAAAAATAATAATTATATGTATATCTGGGGCTGATTCGAGCCTCATCTGGGTCAGTTGGCATTTCTGTGTGTAGCTTGCATGTTCTACCCGCATTTGCATGGGCTTCCTCTGGGTGCTCCGGTTTCCCCCACTGTCCAAAGACATGCGCTATAGGTGAATTGGGTAAGCTAAATTGTCCGTAATGTATGTGTGTGAATGAGTGTTTTTAGGTGTTTCCCAGTGATGGGTTGCAGCTGGAAGGGCATCCGCTGCGTAAAAACATATGCTGGATAAGTTGGCTTTCATTCTGCTGTGGCGACCCCAGATTAATAAAAGGACTAAGCAGAAAAGATCGGCTAAGTGATATTCTGCAATAACTGCACTCGTACAGCCTCTTCACCCTTGTGTATTACTCCGCCCACATAGTGACAGCAGATCAATATAGTTACTACAGTTTGACAAATATTGCAGCTACTGGACAACATAATGTACTTTTGAGGCTTCTTTAGGTGAGAATGTGGTTGTTTAGATTGTGACTATGCAGTTTATTTATAAGGATAATGCCTATTTTAAATATTTATAATTTCAGAGATTTAGCGCGTCAGCTGCCATTAGCCTGACATACTGAGCAGAGCAAAGACGGTTGACGTTTCGCCACAAGATGGCAACAGAGAATGCATAATAAGCCCTTAGAGTAGAAAAACCTTTAAGCGTTAAAAGGCATATTTCTATCTACAGCTGATCAAATCATTATAAAACAGGCAAGTTGATCTCTCTCTTTTGTATGTTGTAGTGCTGTATTTATGCTATAGTGTTGTAGTGTTTGCTTTGCTTTGTTTTTTTCGGGGTAATTATTATTATTTTTTTAAATGCTTCTTTTAATAATAGTTTTTCCAAAGATTATTTGGCTAACCAAGAGTTGCATCACTGAGAAACCCTCATTTGGAAAACTCTTATTTTTAATAATGTGAGAGGAACCATTTAGGTTCCTCCAAAACCCTTTCAGTATACAGGTCTTAAATGAATCTTTTGTTTAGCGTGAAGAAACTTATAATGATCTAAATAACTTTTTGTGGTTCTTTATAGAACTAGCATAATGACATTTATAAGAGTTTGGTGGATAATAAAACAACAAAATAAAATGTAAATTTAAAAAAGCTAAATATACTGTATGAGAATGAACCTAATGAATGATAAAACAGGTACAAAATTCCCTACCCTTACAATGAAGACATATCAAGAAAAAGACTGCAGGATGATCACCTAAAATGCCTTAGCAACCACCCAGAACTTTTTTTTATCAATGGTTTTAATCTAATGGATAATTAAAAAAAACTGGTGGAAAAAATCCAATAGAATTTTAAGTAGAAGAAATTTTAGAGAAGAGCAACTTCAGGATAGATTCTTTTGACAACCACTACCCAGAATGTCACGGCAACCACTTATTAATGCCATGTCACTCAGAATGTTCTGGCTTTTAAAAAAAATAAAAATAGTGTCATTTTAATCTGATGGGTGAAAAAAACAGGTGAAATTACTCTGAAGAGCAGAACTCAGCATGCAAAGTAAACTTTATTTTTAAAGCAATAGTTAACCCCAAATAATCCTCAGGAAAATGTCCTTTACTCTACACTCTCAGAAATAAAGGTAAGCGAGTTGTCACTGGGGTGGTACCTTTTCAAAAGGTACAAATTTGTACCTAAAAGGTCCATATTAATACCTTAAAGGTACATATTATAACATAAAAAGTACAAAAGTGTTCCTCTTAAATTTGTAGGCACTAATATATACTTTTATGCAACCAATATGGACCCTTCAAGTACAAATGTGTACCTTTTGAAAAGGTACCACCCCAGTGACAGCTCGCGTACCTTTATTTCTGAGAGTGTATAGTGCTTCTAAACTTTTATGCATTTCCTTGTTGAACTCAAACCAAGATTTTCTGAAGAATGTTGGAAACAATAGTAAGATAAGAACAAAAAATACTATGGAAGTCAATGACTGCTGCTATCCAACCTTCTTTTTGATCAACTAAAGAAAGAAACTCAAACAGTTTTGGAAAAGTAAAGAGTGTGACATTATTTTAGTTTTGAAGTGCAAATTTTAATCCAACCAATGTTAAACAGTTCCAAAAAAATCCAATAGGGTATGCACAGCTAGTGTTTCTTCCCATACCCATAAACTTCCAGTGAGCGGTTAATGTGACTTTTTTCCCAATTATATACGCTTCCTTTTACAGCATCAATGTTGTAATGTAATTAATAATATTATTCAATTAATAATCAGTTAAATATACTTCAGCATTCATTTAGTTGTTCAAGCTTAAAATGAGATAAAAAGCCGTTTACATGCACGCGCCGTCAGGGTCAGCAGGCAAGCGCAGAAACTCTATTGAAAATACTGGGGTAAAATAATAGTTCATATTTTAAAAGACAGTGCTGGAAAATGTATTTAATGAAGTGCCTCTTGTACAATCTGAGATCCACTTTATATCAAGAAGGCAGTGGAGATCTTTTTTTTTTTTTTTTAAATAAAACAGACCTTAAACGCAACGATTTTGTAAGGGCCATACAGTTCACCATAAGAGTTGGACCCAGGTTACTGAAAAAATTAAACGTCCTTCTGCACAGAATTACACTGAGGAGATTTGACGAAGGTTTTCTTTTGATGACTCACTACTTGCAACATCCTAGCAATTTACAAAGATAATTTCAACGAAAATAAAAATCATAATATCAACACTATTAGCACGAGTAGCTAATCCATGATATCTGACTGTTACAGCATGTGAAGTAGATTTCAAATCAGATGTTTGTTTTTTTTCCGGTCTGGGCTACCTTTTCTCGCCTACCTCAGCGTTTTGCTCTCTACTAAAGAGAGTTGTGATGCATTTAAGAGCATCAATAACATCCAACCTGCGCTGACCCTCAGGCAAATAAAAAGTTATTGATTCCCCCAACCTCACGACACCTTTAGCAAAAGAGACTTCTCGTCGCCCCTGATGAAACACTTTCATCTAATCACTTGGCAAAATCTCCAGAGGTGGACGGCTCGAGAAATAAATAAATAAGCACAGCCTGTTGGAGATAGAGTGCACACCTTTGGAGATGAAATTAGCCCGAAGCTGTTGCAAATCAATGAAATCGATGCAATCAACTTAACTGACATAGGTGGCGCAAATCGTCCAGTTGGGCTTCACTTGCTCACAATTCTGTCTTAATTGCCCTCCAGGGCCAAGTTTGCGCATGCCGTTTGTTCACTTTAATTAAATTACAAAGACAGGTTTCCAAAAGTCGTAAGAGCGCTTGCTTGGCACAAGCCCAGTAATTAAAACGACACCCTTTTTGATTACTGGAATGCGCCCTAATGAACTCATTATGTATTTTAACCCAAACACACCGGTTACAGGGCTGGCAGAAAGACACGGAGTTTACTGTAAAAACCTGAGGCGAATCATTTAAGCTGGAGCTTGCTGAATTTAATGTTCACTTTGTAAATGAAGTGTTTGCACACATGCTGTAGGCACTGTGGTGCCAACTTGGGTTTTAATTTGAGTTGTGATCTGACAGGTT
>CAIGQZ010033037.1:1535140-1552802 GCA_903798205.1 Danio tinwini
ATAATATTTTGGTTATGGAACATCTTTAGAAATAGAAAGATAATACATTTAAACTGAAGTGAAATATTTGAACAAAATTTCTACTAATTTTATATGTTTTTTGTTTCTCTCTTGATATTCTCTTTATAAACACTATACTTTAACTACTGTATTGTGCAATATCTATCTGTGTTTTAATCTATTTTACTTATGCTTAATTCAAAATACTTTTGTCTTAAATCTATAATATTATAGATTTAATATTTTATCGATTTAATATTTTATTTAAGATTTAATATTATAGATTTAAATATTTTAATATAATATTTAATATTATAGTCCTATTTTTTTTTGTTTGTCACTTTAAATACAATTTTGTGGAATTAAATAATAATTTGTGTTAGTGTTATGCTTGTTTCTTACAAATTTTAACATTTTATCACTTAATTATATATGTTTATTTTAAACATTTGTTGCCATAGGCCCATCAAATGTAGGCCTGTTATATATTTTTGACGACTTTATTAAGATTACATCATAATGTCAGTCTCTATTGAACTTCTAGTGTTCTGCTAAACTCAAGAGGACGCAAAGAGGACAAAACTAGGAGCTTCTGAAGGCATTGGGAGTTCATGTTGTGGAAAAAGCAAGGTGTGCGAGAGGCGCCATCTTATGGTGTGTTTGCAAAGGTAAATTACAACTTTAAACTTTAATATTTCTTCAAGAAAAGCGCAATTTTTCGATACATTATGACAAGGACACATAAACCCTTGTTGATTTGCTTATTTTTTCTGTTATGTAACAGCTTTAATTCATGTAAACCCATTCATGCAAACCCACAATTTTTTAGTTTATTTTCTTATTATTTATTTTCCTCTGTATGTTACATTTACACTTAAGAGATATAGGGATGTTTCTCTGTTATTGTACAAGTTTGACAATTAAAAAAACGTTGTGCTGAACATGTATCCTGACTTCTATCTTTTATGTTTCGGTAACTGCAACTGTGTATTTTTAATAAAGTCTAAATAATATGAAATATATTTAATATTTTATATATGAAAAATAATAAGAGACCAGTTGAAAGTTCTCACTTTCTCTTGGATTTTACTGGATGTGTTAGGTGTGAGTTTGATTAAAATGTTATTTTAGAATTTAATAATTATTTTAATAACTTTTTTATGTGGTTACTGTCACCTCACAGCAAGAAGGTCACTGGTTCGAGTCCCGACTAGGTCAGGCATTTCTGTGTGGAGTTTGCATGTTCTCTCCGTGTTGGCGTGGGTTTCCTCCGGGTGCTCCCTCCACAGTCCAAAGACTATAGGTGAATTGAATAAACTAAATTGGCTGTAGTGTATTTGAGTGAGTCAGTGTGTATGGATGTTTCCCAGTACTGGTTGTAAGGGCATCTGCTCTGTAAAACATATGCTGGATGAGTTGACGGTTCATTCCTCTGTGGTGACCCCTGATGAATAAAGACAAAGGAAACTGAATGAATGAATGAATTTTTATTTAATAATTATTATCTTAAGCGCTGACAACATTTTTTAAAATGATAGCGTCCGAATTTTCTTCATGAATATTGGGGTTATTGTACTAATTATTGATTGAATATTTAAAACATGGATATTTGGTTTTCCTAAAAATTAATTTTATTTGTTATTTAATGAAAACAAATACTCTCGATTGAATTTTTTAAATATTAAATAAGCATTAAACTTCATTAACTGAACAAAAAAATTATACTTATTATGACAAAACACATTTTAAACAGGTTCGTTAAAGTGGGAGTGTCGTTTATTTAAAAACTACAATTCCCATCATGCAGTTACGCGGATAAAACTATTGCATCCACGTGTTTTGATTAACACCGCGCGCTTCACGAGACACTCCAGCACAAATCTCTGATTTCCTCTGCTTTCTTTGCAGCATGGCATCTGAAATAGGTAATCCTGTTGCTTTTTTGTACTTTCTACGTGTTCTGCTTGTAAATCTAGTGTGTTGTGTTTGTTTTGTGGTGATGTAGCACGATGACATGTTGCGTCGTCACAGGCTTTACTAACATTACATAAAATTTTATGCATAGAAGAGAGTTTGTGTATGATATTTATTCACAAACTGACCTGATATGACACTATTAAATTATAGACAAACTTACCATGGTAATACCATGCATTTGGCTCAAACATAATGCACTACAATTTCACAGTTCAATAGTATTGCGTTAATTTTTGTAAATACTATAGTAAAGATACTGAGGTGTTCTTGCAAGTGCGTTGGAGTAGTATGCAAATACAGATATTTGTGAATTTCGGAGTGTATCCTATGTGTTTATGTATTTATTTATTTTTATTAATCATGAACGTTGTTTATGAGTTAAACATAGACTCTCATACTTTTATTTATACATTTATTTATTCAGAAGACACCTATTGAATGAATGATTGAACTTATGAGGTTATTCCACTTATATTTTGTCATATTTTCTTAAGTGTCATTTAAAATAGACACATTATTTGTATAATACACTTTCTATGTATGTAAAGTCACTTTTAGAAATTAAATTAAACGCATACCAAAAATATGACGTCTTTATTTTGACCTAGGCCTTTATATCTGTCCGAAACCATCGCTGTTTAATTATTAAAATATAATTAAAGTACTATAGTATTGTTGCATGATCCCCATCATGATTTTACTTTGTGGAAAAAACAAAAAATGGATGTGATTTGTCGTCATCACATGCAGATTGAACTGCTCTCCATATTGCTGCAGTTGTTAAAATGTCACATGCTTTTTCTTGAGCTTACACCGTTTCTGATTGTCTAATTGATTTAACGCATTGATTTTTTTTTCTCTTTCAGCATTGCTGAGCGTTTCGGATAAGACTGGACTGGTGGAGTTTGCCAGACGTCTGGTGTCAGTGGGTCTGTCATTAGTGGCATCAGGAGGAACCGCCAAAACACTCAGAGATGCTGGACTCGCAGTCAGGTCACGCATCTCTTACTACTGCATGTCATTCATATGTGCTTATAGTGTTGTGGTTTGTTGAATCCCGATGAAACACTAAGTGAAGTTTATTATACTAGCCAATCGGACAATTTCAAATTTGATATAAATATCCAGCCTAAACTTCATTCCTCATCTTCGCTTTGGAAACCCCCCCCCCCATCCATCCCTTCTCCCTCCTCCTCAGTTTAGATTTCGGGCGACACGGTGGTTCAGTGGTTAACACTGTTGCCCCACAGCAAGGAAGTCGAGTTGGTTCAACGCTAGCTAAAACAGTCGACACTCTCTGTGCAGAGTTTGCATGTTCTCCCCGTGTTCGCATGGGTTTTCCCTGGGTACTCCGGTTTCCTCCCACACTCAAAAACATGCAACTACAGTCATAAGCACCTACTAAGTACAAACTAACATAATCAGCAGCCTATTCTCGGGAGGTTATTGAGAACTACCTGATCTCGTATCCCTCCTAATGCTTATTGACCAGGCGGGAGCCTTGGGCTCACCTATCTCTGAGCTCAGGGTTCTCTCCCGGGACAGCATGCCAAACTAGCTAATATAGTCAAGCATTATCTAAGTGTGAACTCTTGAAATGCTAACAAGGCAGTATGTCCAAAAATAAAAATTGTGTCTTTTTTTAAAAACGGTAGATATTGCACAAATTCTGCAGGGTGTCTGCCAGTTTTTAAAAAGTCTAAAAATGTATAGGTTGTTTTCACATGACGTCATTGATGACGAACAAGACTTCGATGGAGGGCAGGAAGTGATTCTTCTACATAGGAATTGCTATCAAAACATAAACATGTTGATGTTTTGTGTTATTTATAATAGTTTAAATCAGCCAAAATAAGAAATGCTAAACAGCTTTTTAGTATTATGTAGTAGTGCACAACTTGCAGTGTATATACTTATTGTTATTTGTAGCCAATTAGTGATTTTAATGTTGCGTTAGTAGATAGTACTGAAGTATTGAATGTTTCTGTTCTTTAAGAGTGACCGTGTGCAACCTTTACTCGTTTGTGAAGACCGTTTCATCCCCCGGTGTGAATTTTGAGTTAATTTTGAGTATCATGTCACAAACGTTTATAAGTTTTTGATTTCTGTTTCAATGTTTCAAGGCAGTACAGTTATTTAATGTAACCAAAATATGAGTTAATATTGTTAAATAGCATTACCATTTAATATTAGTGTTTTCTATTTCATTTAGGCCCCGTTTACGCTAATACGTTTTAGTTTTAAAACGCATAAGTTTTGCTACGGTTACTCCATCCGTCCACATTACGCCAGAGTGTTCGAGCCCTAAAAACGGAGCGTTTTGGAAACGCTGAAAAGGCCGTTTTCATTCTAAAACGCTGCTGCTCCGTCTCAGTGTGGATGGGGGAAAATGGAGACATCTGAAACATCTGAGGAGGGGTTGCAGACATTCGATCTGATTGGGGCTTTTCCCCTCAATATTAAGCAATATTACTACACACAGTTCAGTCTTACATCCTCTACTTGTAAGTTCAGACTTCGCAAGTTTAATATGGAAAACAAACTCCCGAGTGTGTACTCTATAAAGTCATTCACATCACCCTGGCTATGTTGTTTCACTATCTTAACAATAAAATGAAAACCTGATGTGAGGAACTGCCTATTTTCATTTTGATATTAGCAACTTAACAGACATCAAAAATGTTGAGGCGTCGTGTAGCTGCATAATATGAGCGTCATCTTCATGCATATTAATAACAAAACGGAGCCTTACTGCCTTCTTTCATTATCATAAAATATATAAAACATGCCCTCTCTTTCATTGAATATGAGTTTTAATAATTAATAATGGCCATTATAAAAGTATAACGCACAATAAGTTTATACAATAGAGAAAACGCATTTATTAAGATATTAACCTAACTTGTATTTGCGCTTAGCCAAAACACGTTACCTGAGAACAAGAAATAGATTAAAGTCAGGGAATATGTAGTTAGATATAGACAACAAGATGAATTAAATATCATGTTTAACAAATATAGTGAGATTAGATCCAGCAGGAGATCCGTGATGAACAGTCAGACATGCACAGCTCTCATATGGGTATGTGCTCAAAGCACTCTGCAGTGCATGCCAGAGAGTGTGTGTGTGTGTGTGTGGTCACGTGAAGTGCATTTTCACCGTTTTAATGTAGACTGAGAGCTGTTCAGAAACGCTAGTGTGGACGTGGATTTTTTTCATTCTGAAACGCCGTTTTAAAACTAAAACGCATTAGTGTAAACGGGGCCTCAATGTTATGGTACAATTTATTCCTTTGTTGCAAAGCAAAATTTTCAGCATCATTACACTAGTCTATCACCATTGAGTTCAATTAGATGTATGATTTCTGCTACAGGGATGTATCGGAGCTCACCGGATTCCCTGAGATGCTCGGAGGCAGAGTTAAAACCCTTCATCCGGCTGTCCACGGCGGCATTTTGGCCAGACAAACTCCATCCGATAAGGCTGATATGGAAAAACTCGGGTTTAGTCTTGTCAGGTAATGCTTTGGTTTCTAAATTGAGGTCATGTTATTTCATGAGTGATCGTCTTGTGACCGGATCTAATCAGATTTTGTGGTGCTAACATGCTCTCAATTGTTTTTTTTGTTAGAAGTACTGACTCTGCATTGGCAATCTAATCACTGATAATTAAAAGAGTGCTGCTGTGACCAAATCCTCTTTGATCTCACTTTCTCATCCAATCAGAGTGAAGTTTGGTTTGCTGATAGTCAGTTGAGCCCTGTGAACTGTTGTGGTGATTTATGTAGTAGTGCAAAACTTGCAGTGTATATACTTATTGTTATTTGTAGCCAGTTAGGGATTTTAATGTTGCGTTAATAGATGGTACTGAAGTATTGAATGTTTCTGTTCTTCAAGAGTGGCCGTGTGCAACCTTTACCCTTTTGTGAAGACAGTTTCGTCCCCCGGTGTGACTGTGGAAGACGCTGTTGAGCAGATTGACATCGGTCTGTACACTGTTAAATCTCCTTACAGTTTTGATTAATGGTTCGGTTCCACTTTATGTTAGGTGGATTAACTACTCTGTCCTTGCATCAAAGAATGAATACGGTGCGTTTCCTGTGTTCATAATGTATTGCAGAGCACTTCTGGTGCTCTTCAGATGGGATACTAGTGGGGTTAGGTACAGGTTTGGTGGTATGGATGGGTATAAGGGTGGGTTAAGGTGTAAGGGATGGTCAACAGTGTAATTATAAATGAAGAGATCTTAAATTTTCATTGAGAATTAGTATTTTTCTCATCCTAATGTTTATGTTGAGATTTTTTTTTCACTTTAAAGACCAAGCAAAGAGCTTATTCTTTGCCATAAAATTGAAGTTACCAAATATATACACGGAAGCCTGATAAATATGCTCATTTTGGAAGAAAATTTTAGACAGATTTTAGAGGTCTTTGCTCTTTAAATGTAATTACAGGAATAATTGCAGATGTAATGACATGCAGTAATTTAATCAGTCATAAGAACAGTGTAAAAACCTGCATTTAGACAATGAGTACATTGTAACAAATGCTAAATTTCAGTGTACATGTAAGTACATATTAGTTAAGACCACCTAATCTAAAGTGGAACCAATGGTTCAGAAATGACCTGTAATTTAATATTTACCAAATTAATGTTTAAGATATGAATAAGGAATTTCTGAAAACCTTTAAGTAATATCTCTTGTGTTTTACACTGTTTTAATGTCCTTGTTATGGTGTAATTGTGCGTTTAGGTATAATAATGCAAGTAATTATGCTGTTAAGGCTTTTTTTTTTCTCTGGGCACACCAAACTAATTATTTCCTTGCCACAATTTTAAAATAATGTGTCAAAACAAGCAAAATACTACTGTATACATAGACTTTTTATTCGACAAAAAAGTTAACATTTAAAAATATATATATTTTCACGCATCTATAACTATGCACAGTGGTCTGTTCTGGGTCTCAGATCACCAGTAAACTATGCATACAACAACATATTAAAGCAATGTTATTGTAAAGGATGATTATTAAACTATATTAACAAAAATAACAGCAAGCAAAAGAAAGCGGGTAAAAAACATTCTGTGTGCAATAAAGAAAGGATGATGCTGCGCACACGGTTAATGTTAGGCCAGTTAATAATCTGTTTAAAGAATGATTAAAGCGAAAGCAACTGCAACCTGCTGCTGCTTACAAAGAATCTCGAGCCCTTGAAGGACTGTGGGTGCACGAGCATTGCACTAGTTTAGTTTCCAGGCACAGTTGCTTCGAGAGAGGAAACGGCACAGGAGCTTTTAAACACTCGCGCGCATCAAATCATCTGTGTGCGCGACACTAAAGCCCTCAACAGTGAGTGAGGAAAGCCTGTCTCACCGTGCACATGATTCTCTCATATGTTATTCACCTGCTTTCTTTTGCTCGCATGAAAAGCTGTTTTTGTCAGTCATGCTGCTTCTCGATTCTAAGATCACATGTGTATGCATATTGACAAACGGTCAGAAACTAACAGTCTAATCTGTAGTGACGACGAGCCAGCACTGGCAATTTAAAAATGAGTTTCAGCCAGCCAAAGTGGCTAGTGGGAGTGGCTGTCTAACCCGCCACAACCGAAATCTACCCGCATTTGGTGGGTTGGCGGCTGTTAATGTAAAGCCCCGATTATATATTATTCAGTTTTTAACTGCATGTTTTTAGTTCTAGTTCAACCGATTTATATGTCCATATGGTAACGATGTAGTGAAGTCAGTTTGTGTTGACCATTATACTAAAATCCGTATTTATTTTGATGTCTAAAAGCTTCTAACATCTGTTTTAACATTTTTATTGTGAATGAATGCCTCCGAACTTCAAAGCATCACTCTAGTATCACCCTATGATCTTTGTTTTGCAGTTCAGTCTGCGTGTTATTCTGTCTATAGACTTCACATGTCTTTTGAAGACACTTTCAGATACTTGAGTATTAATACGCAAACTCATTGAGACGCTGCTGTGATGCAGTGATGCTTTGAAGTCTCAGGCCTTGCATTTAATATAATGTATAATAATACATTTTAAGCTCAAATTTAGTTAATTTTTTTTGCGATAACATTGAAATATATGTAAAATAACATTATTGGTGTTTCTAAACAGCATTTTCACGGAAAACAGATTTGGTTTTAAATCTAAATAAATCAGATTTTTAATGTCAGTCTTGCCGGCCTTTGTGAGGTTTTCCAGTTGAATTGTTTCATCGTTAATCCCACAATCATCTGTAGGTGGTGTTACTCTTCTTCGAGCGGCAGCTAAGAATCACGCTAGAGTCACAGTCGTCTGCGATCCATCTGACTACGATGTTGTGGCCAAGGAAATGGAGACCTCTGAAATCCATGACACTACAATGGAAACCCGCAAAACTCTTGCGCTGAAGGTAAACATGATGATTGTGTAAGCTTTGTCGACCCACTAACCTTTGTGGACATGTGAAACTTTTTGAGGCATGGGCAGATTTAATCAATAAGCAAGGTAAAAGCCCCAGGAAATTTGGAGGTCCCAATAAATACCTGTATGGATAGATGGCTGTATGGATGGCTGTATGGCTTTCTCTCATATTTAGTAAAGTCAAGGGTCTAATAAAAAAGTATTTCATAAGTATGTCTGCACAAATTTGTCCCCTACCCCCAATACTGGAGCAGTTCAGCAGTCAAAAAGTCAGCAAAACAAATAAATAGAAAGGGTATTATGTTAGAACTTTTGGGCCCCTAGGCTGGAATTGCTTAGGGCCTCCAAATTACTAAACTCGCTGCTGCTTTACACCTCACCTGAGGGGACCTGAAACTGAAGAAGGAATTTAATAAAACACAATATTTTAGGCCTGTTTACATAAAATCTAAGGGATATTCAGAGACACAGAGAGTCTATTTAGATGCATAGCCACGCGTGAACATATTCTGCATTACTGAGTTCTGAGTTTTGTGGTAAACCATGTTCAGGTTTGCTGTTAGCATTGAGCAATAGCTTTATTCACGTCTGCTTTATGCGTCTGAATGTGGTTGCATTCATTGATTTGCATGTTTAGCTGTGTTGATAAAGTCTTGAAGCAAACACTATGACAGAGTTCTGCATGGATTTCTACTGATGCAACAGCATGTCTCAAATATTTGCTGTAGATGAAGGCGACTGCAGTCAAAGTTCAAGCTTTGGAGCATAGATTTTTATTTGGGATCTTATGAGAAATGTATATGAAAAATATGTATTTTGTATTTGGAAAGACACATTTTGAGATTTATATGGTCCTTTAAGTTTTCTGGGTGATTTTGAAGTAGTGAGTTAGTTGGAGATGGAGTGGTTTCTGAGTTATGGTGTGCATAGAAAATATATTTTTTTCTAAATAAATTAATTAGTGTATACATTTTAAAAACGTAAAGAAAAAAAAAACACAACACGCAATGTAGATAAATTGTCAGAATATATTGAAATCTACGTTTTGAATACTACTTGCGAATACTGTTCAACTGTTTGGTTTGATCATTTCTTTTAATTTAATTAATTACATTTTTTTAATACTGAAAAATATACTATTCTCACCAAAACCAAAAATATTAATTATTATAATTAAATAGTATTACCTTTTAATATAAATGATTTTGTTTTATAATATGATCAGTGTGTTTGTGGGGTTTTAAAGTAATAAAATTTAATAAGTCAATTTAAGGCCCTTAAAAATATATAAAAGTCTTAAATGCTATTTTACAAGGTATTAAATTGTGTGTTAGTATGCTAAAGATTGGCTAAATTTAATCTGCGAATATTGAGATGCTGTGCAGTTTTCCTGCTAGATTTGACATCAGGCTGCTTTGTTTACTGCATTAACCAAGAAAACACAGCTGTTCCTGCTCTTATAGGCGCCTCCTGCTGGATATGCGTTTTTATTCAGTATGTGAATAATGTTTTAGTTCAGGATTAGTTTCTTACAATCAGTATTTAGTATATATTAACAAGTAATGTCGCTAATGTTACCAGTCGAAACCTAAAATGGCAGTAAGGTCTTAAAGGTGCAGTAGGTTATTTGCCAAAATGCTAACCGATTGGCATACTTTGAAACACAGTCCCTCCCCTGCCATCCAAAGAGCACTCCTCCTCAAATCACAAACGCACATACCGCGTCATGACAGCAGAGAACCCACTAGATCATGTCATTCGCCAGTTAAAAATGTAGATAGTGGTTGACCGGCGGCGTGCAGAAATTATATACTTACATGCTATTTCAGAGTGAATATTCAGAGTAGCATGGTAAACAATATAGGGAGCGCATCACAGGCTGTCATTGTTCACATTACATTGGTTCATTTTTTGAATACAAAACCAATTTCAGCTCAGTAAAGCAAGCTTATAGCGCTATTTACTGATGTTTTGTTGTTAAACTAAACAAATCTACATTTTATGGATTCTGTAAAAGGTCCCTTATGAAACTGAAAATATACACTTCAATCGTTCGCCAGAAGATTTCCGTGGCTAAACAACACTTCTGTGCAAATAACCCATTCGTAAAACCACAATCTACATCAGCTTTGCATGTCTAATAGTTTTAAAACAGAACATTACCTGTCTAACACAAATACTTCAGTCATGGTGTCATCCTTACTCCAGCATGCAAAAGTAACTCCAATATTGATTCAGGATTTTGAAAAAGTTTTGATTCAGCTTTTAATTTTACTGCAACTGTGATTGTCTCATGTGCACATGAACGTGTGGTGCGCTTGCAGGCGTGCACGCGCAAATGGCGGATCTGCGTGAACAGATGTACCGTTGTACAGATCTACATTTGCTAACAGACAGTTTTGGCTACTTATCAGAATTGTGGGAGTTGTCGGCCTGACAATATTTAAAGGTGCTGTGTGTAAGTTTTTGACTCTTCTAAAGCATAAAAATACTATAATATCTGTGCAGATATTTAAGAAATATCCCTAATGAACATACTTGTTTATCTGAAAAACAATGCTGAAGTCAGATATTCTGCTTTGAAAATGTTTTTTCCGTGCCGGAACGCTGTCTTTGTTTAGGTAAATTTAACCTGCACAATGCCAGTTTAGGCAATTATATTTCAGCACTCTGGGTTACCTTGGTGGAAAACACCGTATTTCATTCATTCATTCAGAAAGACTCTGAAAACATGTGTCCGTGACCGAAAATGCGACCTCTGGTGGACATCAGACGTAGAAATGAGACAAATTCAGTTCCACATGAGGTTATTTATTAGCAAAGGATATAAATATTATGAGCAGGTTACGTTGTAACCGCGTGTCCATTTTAAATACAGCCATTCAGAAGCACAGAATATGCACTCACTCACAAAACGGTGAGGTTTTAATTTCAGACCACAGTTACTTATAAATTATTAATGATTTTAAAGTGTATGATTTTGTATTTGTAATATCTCAGGCCTTCACGCACACCGCCCAGTACGACGAGGCCATCTCTAATTACTTCAGACGTGAATACAGTCAAGGTGTTTCGCAGCTTCCTCTGCGTTACGGGATGAACCCACATCAAACACCAGCTCAGCTCTACACTACACGACCAGCACTTCCGCTCACAGGTAAATATGCCCACACATGCTAACCTCAGAGAGCTATTCAACCATAAATGCCATATTAACATGAATGTTTGTCTCTCAGTGCTGAATGGATCTCCAGGCTTCATTAATCTCTGTGATGCTCTGAACGCCTGGCAGCTGGTCAGAGAGTTGAAGAAGGCTCTCGGTTTGCCAGCAGCCACTTCATTTAAACACGTCAGTCCTGCAGGTATGAACACAATCATGCTCCACGGATGACCATAAAGGCTGATTTATACTTCTGCGTTGTGTGATCAGCGTGATCCATGGTGTCGGCCTTGCACGTAGTCGTGCATTTACACTTCTGTGTGCTGTTTGTGTTGCTCTGCAATAACACTTCCAAAACGAAAGGCTGGCAGTGAGTTTTATGTTCCTCTGTGTTGTGTTTTTTCAAGGGTGTTTTGTATTTTCTGAACGCTACCTTAATGTACAAGTAGCTCAAACTTGCTCAGTAAGCGGCGGGAACCAGCGGACATGCAACAACTTTAATCATAATGTAAACCCAAAACAAAAATTTCCATCTGGAGCTCCTTTACGGGACATCAATGAAGGTCCAATGTGTTGCAGATTTGAGCTCGAACCCTAATAAAACACCTGAACAAGCTAATCTAGGTCTTACTAGGTATACTTGAAACACCCAGGCAAGTGGGAGCTAAACCCTGCAGGGCACTGGACCTCCAGGAACGAGATTGGTGACCCCTGGTCTAGGGGGTCGAATTGAGATTGCAATCTTTTTGTCGATTAATCTAGTATACATCCATGCATTTGATCCTGTTTGCAGTCATTGATTTGCATGTTGAGCTGTTGATCTTTCCTTCTAACAATTGGTATGCAGATTTCCATCCTAACTTGAAGAGAATATCTCTAAAGTTTGCAAATGTAGGTGAGAATTAGGTGTGTTCGAGTGGCTTACTGTAGTATTGATAACCAGCAGTAAACAAGGCAAGCATAATGGAAACCTATTAGGCACGTGAGTGTAATGTTCGCTATCTCAGTTTATTCCGCAAATTCATTTCCATCTCCCATTATTTACATAACCCTTTTTCACAGGTCCAAAACCACCCCAAACGTGGGTTCATTTATTTATTTTTTTTATGAATTAAGAGATTTTAATAATAAATTTGGGTATAAAAACTGCACAAGACGTTTGGCCATAGGAGAAATGGTCGTGCCCAATTGAGCCTGGTTTCTCTCGAGATTTTTTTTAATTCTTCACTTTCGCCAATTGGTGAAGTTTTTCCTCGCCGCTGTCGCCACTGGCTTGCATGGTTCGGGATCTGTAGAGCTGCGCATCGATGGAATTGCTCTTCAGTGTTTGGACTCTTCAGTGTGGTTTAATAATCACTACTGACTGAACTTAAACACTGAAAACTGAACTGACACTGTTTTAATTCACTATAAACTTCCATGCGAAGCTGCTTTGACACAATCTACATTGTATAAGCGCTATACAAATAAAGATGCATTGAATTGAATTGAATTAAATGCGCATTAACACAGGATGAAGGAAACCCAGCTAATAAATGTGCACATCAAACACAATGTACATAATAATGTTGTCCCAAAAAAAGGAATGTTAAACCTTAAAGGGCACCTATGGGTGAAAAATCTTCTTTTTTAAACTGTTTGGACAGACATATGTGTATGTATGGTGTATAGAGCGTCATATTGGGGTGATATAAACAAATTCAGTCCATTTTTTTTTCAATTTAACAACATAAAAACGGTGGACCAATTGGAGCGGTTTTGAGACCGACCGCAACTTGACGTAGGAGTGTGGTCCCCCCGCCCACCGAAATAAATAATTGACAGCTGCGTATTAACATGTCTCCGTAGTAATGTGTATAATCATATTAACCAGACACAAGACCAGGACGTGCGCAAACAACCGTAAATAAAAGTCTGTTTAGTTCGCTAGGATCATCAATAATCATCAAATGTGATCAAGAGTGAGTTTTACAAGTTTAAAATGTTTTAAAACCGTGCATGTGTGTAATAAATTACAGCCATTTACTTCATCAACACAGCCGCGTGTCAGAACAATTATAAGGACGCTTCAATCCCGGTTTGTGGAAGTTAAATCAGGTTTATTTTGTACATTAATGTAACAGATATTTATACAGCAGTGGATAATAACCTGTATCCTGTCACATTTGCGTGCAGAAACAGTGCAAAACTAAACGCGTGTTGTCTGTGTGTGTGCCTGTCAGCGCTGTGTGTGTGTGTATTTGTGTGTGTGCGTGAACCTGGTAACAACATTGTGTGTGACTCATCCTTGCAACTCCACAACATGCATCAAATACTCACTGGTAAGATTCTTACTGTAGTTTTTCCTCACAAGCGTTACGTGAGATCTTATTCCTTCGTGTTGTCTGACGTAGCCGGGGGAGCCGCTGCCAGGCATGTGGAAACGGTGGCCGTGAAGGACTAGCCTTAAAGGCGCAGTACACCAACCGCTAGCTGATGCTAAATGCTACAAAGTAGAAACCTATGACGGGTATAATAAATAATCTGATGGGTGTTTTGAGATGAAACTTTACAGACACATTCTGGAGACACAAAAGACTAATATTAAATACTAATAAAAGACTAATAAAAAATATTGAAAAAGTGGTAACCTAGGTGCCCTTTAAGGCCCTTGCATACACCCGGATACAATAAGGCACAAGATGTGTTTGGCACATTTTGTTGCTATTTTCAGATTAGCACAAGAGTGATTTTCACGTTTTGTGCCACGTTGTTAAAATAGCAAATCCATTTGCACCACTTTGTGGACACATGGGCGTGCTGGTCGAAAAAAAGGAAGTGTGTTAAGGCGCGTTGGTGCGTTGCTATTTTGAAGAACTGAAATGGCCACGCCATTGACCAACTAAAAGCTGATCTAAAGTCCAGCGCAGAGCGCATTAGTTATGCACCTATGCAGGTCTAAAGGCTTACACATTGTTTAATACACACAGGATGTACAGCAATACACAAACATCTTTACATATGAAAAAATTAAAGGATTAAAATGTTACAATTATTTTTTACAAAAATATAAAAACCGCTGCCTTCACCTCTGGATTTTTTTTCTTTAGTTTATTCATGACAATTTGCATTTGTATAATGTTGTTATTATTATTATTAGCAGTATTATTATATACATATTTATATTTGTTTTATTAAAGACGAGTTTGGATTTGTCCGCCTGTGGGGTTTTGGAGACGTTTGCATCACCATACGGGGCATAGAATGTGTGTTTGAATAGTTCAGTTTTTTGACTACACTGTTATTATTGTTCTTTTATTGGTTTGCTGGAAATTAGAACTGAATTTAGAAATAGTTTTGAAACAATTCTTTGCTTTTGACAAACTAAATTAAATATGTAGGCTATAAAGAGAAAGTAAAGAGGCTGAATGAAGGAGGCTCTTCTTTATCCTCTATGCTCTGTTTAATTGTTTTCTCGCTAGTGAATCTTTCAGTTTTTCTACTTCCAAAGTCCGCCATGTAAATAGCAAATGCGCCATGGCGTGACACAACTGACTCCTAAAAAGAATGGGAGATGACTCTCTGATTGGTTTAATGCACGTTATGCTCAAAACACACCCAGAACTCATTAAGAATAAGCACAACCCTGTTGGACAATGCGCCGGGCCGTATATTTTTCCATCCTTAAAATAGCAAAAGTGGATTTGGACAGGCCCTTAATGCTTTTGCGTCATGTGCTTTAGACTTTGCACCTAGATTGTTTAAATAGAGCCCTAATTGTTGACCAAAACATTTTGTCATTCAAAATTTTGTCGCACACAGATTACTTAGTGAGTCAAATGCATGTTAATGAATGCATTTAGAAAACATTAGCGAAATAAAATGGAGTCTATTAATGAGGTGGATATTGTTGTCCTTAAAGAGAGAAAAGAAGGAAAAAATGTGGGGCGTCCGATCCAGAAATTTCATAGGAACAATGGAGTTTTCCCTTCTCAAAGAGCAGCAGGATTATCCAGAGAGATTCAAAGTTTACTTCAGGATATCAGTTGCTCAGTTTGATGCTTTGCTTGTGATTCTAGAGCCACACTTTTTGCTGCTTATGCTGTGATCACACCAGACGAGGCATGCATAAATAAATCACGTTATTTGCGTGTAAATAGATGCACAAACATTTTGTGTTCGCTCGCTTTGTTTCTCGCTTCATTCGTGCGTCAAATTCACTTTAGCTGTGCTTTCGACAGAGCCGAGCCCTGTTTGATGAGCTGTTGTCTGGTGTCGGCAAGAGGATTTCCCCTTGGGACACCAACAGCAAACACTACGTCATAATCATGCCCCTAGAAGCTTCTGATTGGTTAATGCAGCGAATCATTCATTTGTGCAAATCACATCATTCACGCTGCCTTATTCTCACAAATTGCGATGCAGGATGTCTATTCGCATCTTTGCATTGACTCAACATGTAAATCACTCACGCTTGACTCTTCATCCACATCTGGTGTGAACGCAGCATCATGAAATGCTTTGTGTTACAAGTAAAGTGCATAAAAATCAGAAGCCCTTCTGGATTTTGCCGTTTGTTTGTTGGCACAGAGTTGTCAAAATACCTCTCCAAATGCTAGTGTTGGAAAACTCGGAACCTACAACTGATAAGGTTATAAATTGTATATATATTTTTGATGGACAAACGTTTTGAGTCAGTGTAAATGTGATTCACAAAGGTGAGGTGGCATTTATGTGCAAAAATTTCAGACCTCAAGGTTCATGTCTTGCAAAAAAAAAAAAAAAAAAGGAGAAACTTCTGGAATAAATGCTTTCAGGAGCTGCTGTTGGCGTCCCGTTGAGTGAAGACGAGGCCAAAGTGTGTATGGTGAATGACATGCTGCAGGATCTCACTCCTCTCGCCACTGCGTACGCCAGAGCCAGAGGTCAAACATCTCTCCACACTTAATTTTCTATGATTAGTACTTAGACACATTAATCAACAGGCATTACTCTTACTGTTTAGCATGTTTAAGCTTAAAGGAAATGATGGAAAAAGCTGAATATTGCTTTGTAGGATCTGACAGAATGTCCTCCTTTGGAGACTTTATCGCTTTGTCTGATGTCTGTGATGTGCCCACTGCCAAGATCATCTCCAGAGAGGTCAGTTTTCATTTAGGTCACATTTGAAGAGTTCGTATTCTTACAAAGCAAGTGTCACTAAAATGAACAAATGCCTCAAACTCAAGATCAGGGTTTGTACAAGTGCTGGAAATCCTGGAAAATGCTTGATTTTTGTTATAGTGTTTTCAAGGTTAGAAAAGTGCTTGGATTTTGGACAAAGTGCTTGAACCTGCTTGAATTTGAGATTGCAGGACTCGAAATTACGAAATTTGATCTATGCAAGCTTCACGCAGAATGCATATTTGCACAACGCCAAACGCAGCGATCATGTCAACTTGCTGCAGTAAACAAAGCCCGCAATGCCTGCCCCGTCTTAAAGCTTTTCTGATTGGCCTACTGCTCTTGAACTGAACGCAAATGGATTGGTTAATATCAGCTGTCAATCACACAGTTCATATGACAGAGAGCTACAGCCGCGAAAATGTAAAGGTCTGGATATGAGGCTATGAAAACAACACTGACAGATTTTGTTTTAGAAACCACCTAAAGTTACAAATAGCGGCACATCCGATCAGTGATCATGTGGTGAATGTTAATCCAGCATTTACACTTTTCAAAGCTTTACACTTTTGGAAGGGCATCCGCTGCGTAAAACATATGATTGATAAGTTGGTGATTCATTCCGCTGTGGCGACTCCTGATTAACAAAGGGACTAAGCCGAAAATAAAATAAATGAATTAACTGATGAAAGCTTACAAGCTATTGTTTCCATATTTGGTGACTGTCAAAACAGTTGACAAAGGAACAGTTCATTAATTTGCAGCAAGATTATTCTCAGACTCCTAACTAAGAATTTAATTTGTCACATGAATTTTGAATAGCAATGCACATTAAATATTAAGAACGACTGGTCTTGAAAGTTTGGTACTACACCCAAACAAAATCTGACTGTAAGCTTATTTTTGACAAACTTTAGGTAGAAAGAGACCAAACTTAAAAAAAAAAAATGCTTCATCCAATA
>CAIGQZ010033037.1:1557802-1583909 GCA_903798205.1 Danio tinwini
ATTTATATATATTACACTTTTTTTTTTTTGTATGTCAGGGTCCAGATAAGGTGGTCTGGAAGGGTCTGTTTGAGGAGGTTCCTGAGCCTCTGTCAGAGGTGGAGAAGAAGAACTGGATCAGTTCTCTGCAGGCTGTGGCCCTCAGCTCTGATGCTTTCTTCCCCTTCAGGGACAATGTTGACCGTGCCAAACAGGTAAACACTTTTCAACGGTCACCAAACAGTCATTACTTCCTATTCATGCGTCTTATCCATGCTGCTTTATGCACACTTGTATCATTGCTTGTAGCATCAAAAAGGTTTGTTCGTTCTGGACATGTATTCTTTAAGGGATAGTTCACCTGAAAATAAAAAAGTACTCTCTATTTACTGATCCTCAGGTCGTTCCAAAGTTTCTATTGATCACAATAAGATATTTTGAAGAATGTTGGTAACTGGTATCTATTGACATCGATATTTTAGAACAGGGGTTCTCAATGTTGGTCCTGGAGGTCCGGTGTCCTGCAGATTTTTAGCTCCAACCCCAATCAGACACACCTGGGCTAGCTAATCAAGCTCTTACTAAGCTTTCTAGAAACATCCTTGCAGGTGTGTTGAGGCAAGTTGAAGCTAAAATCTGCAGGACACCGGACCTCCAGGACTGAGTTTGAGAACCCCTGGTTTAGAATATAGTTATTAGGCGCGTTCGACATGAAGCACAGCTGCAGCCGGTGATCAACGAGGTTAGCCGAGCGCAGGCGGGGGCGGAGTTGAAAACAGAGCCGTCAAGCCGGACACTTCGGGGGCTCAAAGTTGCTGCAGTCATGATGACTGATCACATGGCGGGATCATTTATTTATTGAAATAACAACAAAAGATTTACAGTACAAATAAAACAAAATACAGTCTCTACAAACTATAGTTCATTTTTAAACAATAAAGGAATTATGAATTAAATTTAAGTAGCCTACATAACAAACGCATGAGAAATAAGGGGGAACCAGAGGGCACATAAAAAGGAAATAAATACCCACGAGTAGGGTTATTTTGCATAATGAAAGCATTTTTAAAAAAGCACTTTAATCCAAAAAGATTGAACAAAATGATCAAAATAAATGAGCCACACTTTAAGTAGACATTTCCCAGAAAGAGCAGCTACATCAATGTACATTTCTGCATAAATAGCTCGACAGGAAATAAAATATTTTAGAATCATGTATTTTTATATTACATATTTTATATAACTTAATTTGCTAAGAAATCGTCAGAATCAATGATGGTAATTATTTTATTACAAGTCTGTAAAAGTTATTTGAGTTAATATTTAGATTGTTTACTTAAATATATCATTTAAATCGTTTATGTAGCTGAATACAGTAGTCTGTATAAAAAAGGCAGAATAAACCTGTGCAAACAATCTAGCCTTTATGACCAAATTATTTCACAAAAGATGATACTGCAGTAAAATATTTGTAGTCGTTTAATAAGCATCATGTGTACAAGATAGAGATAGTATGAAAATGGCATGAAAATTTGTGAGATGGAATTTGTCCAATAATAAACGCGAAACACACGTGGTTGTTGTCATGCGGTGAACTTGGCCAATTGTGTTATATCGGTGTAGTCATCTTCGCTCCAGCAGGCCCTCTTCAGATGCTGAGTCAGTCGTCTGATCTCGGAGCGCTGTCGCGGTACTTTGATGCCACATGTGACAGTCACATGACGTCGGCGCAGCATCAATCCGGCCAAAATTTCTAACCGGCATGCACCGCTTTAAGACAGATTTCGATCGATCTACGCAGCGCTGCATGAAGTCGAACGCACCTATATTCATGCAAGAGGTCCTGGGTTCAAATCCCGGATGAGCCCCCACTGTTTCACTGCCCTGGTCAGTTTGTATTATTATTAGTAAACCTAATGTGGGACAAGATTAAATGATCGCTTTTGCTCTGATACTGCGCATCAGGACAGACTCTGGGATTTAGATTTTGGCTTTAACTCACTCAAATGTTTCCAATATCTCGGGTATTGAAATAAAGGTGAAGAGGGAGAAATAATTTGGTTTGGTTTACCGGCTAGTTGACAGACATGACTTGAACTGCACTAGTTAACCACATCAGATCAGACCAGAAAAAAATATCACAACTCGCAATTGTGTGTTATACCACATGGCCAGGAAGTACATAATCATGTGCTAGTTCTAGACCAGGCTTCTAACAATATAATACTACAGACGTCAGAGGCTACCGCAGGGACTGTCACTGGGTTCTGTTTGGAAAGGCTCATCCCTATGCCCTAATCACTTTGAAGGGTTCTTCTGAATGGATTAAGGAATGGGAATGAACCTTTACGAATTTAGCACAGTGTGTGAAACCAAAAGCATCCCTGCTCAAAGGATCATGGTCTGAAGTGTACATTTTATATTTTTCAAAAGCTTTCAAATCCAAAGATCCCTTCTAAGGGGGCTAGTTTTGAGCACTGTTTTGAAACGTCACTCAGATGTGCCCTCTGGAGGGCGCTATATCCCGTTTGCAATGCACTGAGTAAATGATGACAGAATACACATTTTAAGGTGAACTCTCCCTTTAAGATGAAGGCACAAAGTGACACTTTTCTATGTGTACTTTGTTTTAGAGCGGTGTGGAGTATATCGCTGCTCCGTCTGGCTCTACTGCTGATAAAGTGGTCGTCAGTGCCTGCAATGAGCTGGGAATTACCCTGGTACACACCAACATTCGTCTCTTCCATCACTGAAAAGCACTGCAAAACTTTTCTCTGTAGATGTGCACTGTAATTCCTGTTAGTTGCTACCCAGGTTTCATGATTCAGCACAAACTAGTAGTAAGTCTTTCCACTTTCCAGTCAAATGTTTAACTCTGAGTACATGGCAGCTAACAGATTTTACACTGTTACAGTGACTTTTTGTGATACTGATGCATTCAAAATATTAATATCCACTCATTTTTCATTTTCATCTTAAAAACATATTTCTTAGCATTATTTCTGCCATGTGGTCTCTGTCGGAGATGCTACTGAGCTATCTAATATAATATGGTTTTCCATACACTTCCTGATACATTCCTTTGTGCTGCTTTTAGTGTCTTGTGAGCATTGCAGAATAAAAAAAACATCATATGTAAATGTTTATTAAGGGTTTATTTCCATTTATTGATGTTTTTGCATGGTGTCATTTAGAACTTTGTTCCAAAACAATTTGATTTGAGTGAGATTTTATAAATACAATGTCATGAGTTTTTGCAATATATCAAAAATGGATTTAACAGTAGTGAAAACGGGTGCCGACAGTAAAACAAGGACAGTCCAATGAGACCAATAACATTCTATACAATCCGAACACTTCAGAATGAAGGGGATAAACATTCAAAGAATTATGCAAATTGGAAAAACTATCTAAAAACAGTGCTGACTCTCTAAATAACCAATGAGCCATGTTGGAAAAAATTATATCACAGACAATTTGAGACGTTTTGGTAACTCCGTGTACCCCAGTGGTGCTCTAACATTCTTCTAAAGCAGTGCTTTTATTACTTAATTTTGAAAGACTGTTTCACATTTGTCCATTTATAAAAGCTGGAATCCTCTGGAAATACTGCTATGGTAATTTTTTTTTTTGGCAGGGAAGGCGGTAAATTGAGTTATATTGGAAAGCTTTATAAAAAAAAAACCTCCATGGTTTGGAATGTGCTTAATCCCATTGTTGCAGTATAAAAAAATGGGGGAAAACAAGGGATAAGGCTTTATTATTGCAGTTATTTGAACCTTTTTCAATTTAAGGTATAAACCAAGCTAGCAAACAAAAGTTTAAGCCAATCAAACTCCTTAAAATAAAGAACAGCCAATTAAATACTGTGAATGAATGCAACTTTTGCATCAACACAGACTGGCTGCAAAGCAGCAGCTGGACGGCAGAAGAGATGTGGTAACAAACAGGGCGGCTTTAAGGCAGTATGTGATTAGTACATTTTCATATTACATCACATCTTTAATTATGTGTCCCACATAAAACGACACTTAAGGAGGGGCAGAACATCACGGTCAAAGTTTCACTCTTGAGTTTTGGGATTGACTACAGCATCTGCAAGAAGTTCCGGTCGAAGACATTCGATGGGGCACTGAATATTCTGGAATATAAAGCATAATGTTATATGATGAAAGCCTGAAACATAGCTGCATCATATGTATAACTGCATCCCAAATGGCACACTATACACTATGTACTTACCCAACAGCTTAGTATATATATATATATATATGTAGTGTCGTCCCAAATGGAACACTGTTTTTTTACTAAGAGGAACCGTTCAAACCGTTTCCCTGATGACGTTTGACTTGCCAAACTATTGAAATAAATGACCAACCTACCAAATAATACCTACCATCAGTATAACCGCATTCACCATCAGGAGGCGCTATAATCACTCTTGTAGGAGGATTTTGCTTTCACAATCAAAAATAATCCAACAATGGCACCCGAAAGCTCCACCGCTTCCACTACGATAGAAAAGCTGCGGTTGTTGAGTGCGTGAAGTGTCCAACATTCCACACTTCATTTTAAGTTGAATGAGTGCATCATCTGGGTAATTAAAGTGCACTTATTTTTCAGTGTGAATGCACTATTTACACTAGGGGTGTCCAAACTCGGTCCTGGAGGGCCGGTGTCCTGGAAAGTTTAGCTCCAACCTTAATTAAACACACCTGAACTAGTTAATCAAGCTCTTACTAGATATACTAGAAACTTCCTGGCAAGCGTGTTGAAGCAAGTTGGAGCTAAACTCAGCAGGACACTGGCCCTCCAGGACCGAGTTTGGACACCCCTGACTTGCACTATTTATACTACAAAATGGCATAGAATAGTGCATAAGTATGCGATTTTGGGATTCACCTTACGAATCAGTGCATTTGTCTGAACATATACCAGATATATGAGGTTTATTGTCAACATAAAACATGTCATGTCATGATGTTAGATTTACACAATTTATATTACATACTACATATTCTCCTTCATGTAGATTTAAAAAGCAGGGTTCTCGCTATTTCATAAACGGCAGATTCAAGAGGTGAGTCCCAAATACGAATATTGGTTATAGTTCCCCTTTTAGAAACAGTATGCAATAGAGAACAAGACGGTGTCATTACAGTGCAATTCTTTCAGGGTATTTAGGACAAGGACGCCTGTTTCTCATTGTTCTATTGTACCACACATGCACTAATCGGCAATAAACGTAAGCAGTTGCGCTACAAATAATGACAAAAATCATCTCTGGAACTGTTTTCTTGCAGCAGCTCATTGATACCCTGTCAGTTTATAAAGGTATCTACTTGTTTGACCATTTTTTCTGAGTGTTTGTGAGATGTTTCCCAGCAAACAATTGTGTGTTTAATAGATGTCTAACAGACATCTAAACATAGTCGTCTTTGCTAAAACAAGGCTAAACTTAATCTGTTAGTGAAAATCTAATTGACGCCTAAGAATAGGCCAAAACAAATAGACCAATTAGACAGAGTTCACATGTGTAGTCATTAATTTCTGTTTATTTGATGACTAGTCTAGTTTTAGGCTATTCTTAGACGTCTATTAGATTTTCAAGGACCAACATTTAGCCTTGTTTTAGCAAAGATGACTATGTTTCGATGTCTATTAGACCTCTTTTAAAACAAAAAATGCTTGCTGGGTACTATAAAACGGTTTTTCCTGTTATTATTTCTATTTGTTTACATTGTGCACAGCTAATTTTGTCCACAAACATGGCCGACCACAACTTGCCGTGAAGTAGATACCTGAGCTCTGTTCATGTTTGTTTTACGTGCATGGATGTCATGATAATCTGTATTTGTATGTTTGTGGCCATTTGAAATGCTTGAATGAACCCAGATACTTACCACCCTGTGGCCGGTGTTTAGGCGCACAGGCCTAAGCAAGTCAGCATTTATCTCAGCCCCTGGCCTTCTGCAGTTCTCGCATCGCCAACCCTGAGAAAAGCAGCACATTTAATTTCAAACTCGCAATAAAACACTCTTTGATCTGTCAATTAAAAGATATTCTTTCTATGTATATAAAGATAAATTGCTTGTTCATACCTGCTGTCCTCCATAGCATGTGCAAGTGCAGATGGCCCCTAAGTATTCTTTCTGCCACTGGTTTCCGACCTGGTACATCTTTCCATCATCGTAACATATGGAGTCATCTACACCGAAATGGAAACATTTACATCCACTTTCTAGAACTGAACAAACTTGACCTTACAGTGACCGTATAGAGGAAGAACTCACGTGGTTCACACTTGAACTCTCCTTTGCCATTGCCCAAGCAAGTACAACTCATCAAGTGACCGTTTTCTGCCCGCCGCTCCCATTTTTCACCAATGCGGTAGTTATTTCCACTGTCATGACACCATTCTGCGTGAAAAGAGGCAGGTAGCATTATAAAACTGCCTACAGGGTACTATTTTGCCTTTAAAGTTCCTCTAGAATCGAACATCAAATCTTCAAAATATGAAATGTAAACATCCAAAGCTTGCAGTTTGTCACTTCCAGGTAAGTAGAATAATCTTTTTTTTTTCACCTCATACTTCTACAGATTCTTTTCAAACTTTCTGACCAATCAAATACTCTATAGTATCTGACATGCCCCTCCCCCTTTAATGACGCTTTTCATTTAAACTATGGTCACACTGGACTTTTCTCCCCATAGACTTTCATTCATGCGCACGCGAATGCATCAGACCGGAAACGCAGGAAGTTTTGCATTTCGCTGCAGTGCAAAGTTCAAGCTTGGTGAACTCTGACCTGCGAAATCGCATCACTTGACCGCATGAGACCAATCCAAGATCAAAACATAACCTCTGAAATTTAAAACGGAGTAATCACTCGCTTTTTTTAATGCCTAATCATCTTGTTTAATCCCGGCCCTATTCACAGCGCCGTACAATAGAATTTTACTAATTCAAACTCGTGTGACCGCAGCTTTACTTTTCATTTGATCTGCTTGAGCTCAGCCACTCTCACTGGCAGAGCTGTGATTGAAAACCAAACACTATTGTCAGTTTTTTTTAAAAGAAGAGGAGCTCCTTTGAAATGCACATTTCTAAGAACTTCACGGGAGCTTTAAATTGCTTACTGGAAGAGTCACATCTGAAATGTCCACTTCCCAATCCGAGACATCTGCACCATAGTTTAAAGCCTGTATCAGACATGCGCTCCCATTCCTCTCCAACATCGTGGTGAGTGGCTGTGAAGGTGTCATAACACGAGTCCTTGCTGGATGAAGCATCTCCTGGAACTGTTGGTTTGAAGGGAACAAAACCATGTCGGCATCCAAAATGTATGCGATTATTTTAAACTTTCATCAAAGCTTAAATTTCTTTTTTTACCTGTATTTCCAGCAGTGACGACTTTCTCTAAGATTTTATGCTTGAGGGCTCCTTTCAAGGCCTCCACAATGACATTATAGGACGCACCAGAGGTGAGACCAATCAGGGTGGCACTTGTGGATGTACTTGGGACACGCATCTGCAAAACAAGAAACTGTGAGTTTTTAAAGCAAGGGTAAGAAATTCTGGAACCTTTAGATATTCTTCCTAGTTCTTCACCTGGAACATCTTCTCATCTGGATGGGTGATTGGCTGACATGATACCAGGTAGGCAGAACTTTGCTGGAAGGGCTGCCATGAGATGGTAGTCTGGGTCTGAGCTTCCTGTGGTCTTCCTGTTCTGTCCTCTGGAAAACCAAAAGGATGGCCATCGCCAGGCCTCTCACTAACCTGAATAATTTGAGGCACACGACCCCCATCGGGTCCCACCTGGGGGACATAGACTAGGGTCTCCCCAACTTGAGGTACATAAGGCTGGGGTCGAGGTTGGTTAGGTTGAGAGATTGGGTGACGATTTTGAGGCTGGTAACCTATGTTGGGTTGTTTTGGCTGATTATTGTATTCTGTGTATTCCACATGCTGCCCATGTGCATCAGTTGAATCATGACCAGTAGGACCCACTGTATTAATTCTGTTGTCAGGCTCTGGCACATCCAGCTTGTCTGGGCCACCATGACTGGGCAGGCTAGGTAGACCGGATATCAGCTCTAGGCAGGAAAAAGCATTAAAAGCAAAGCAGCAGGTTAAGAGGCAGCCCTAGTTGCAAGGCAGTAAGGTACTGAAGATCCAATCAAATAATAATGCTTTTATTAATTTCAAATTTAAGCAGGTCCAACAGTTTTCTTAAAATTTAAAGGGGAGTAGGTCCAATAATTTTCTTCAAATTGCAAAGCTTCGCAATTAAAATGAGGAAATGCATTATTTGGTTCTACCAACCAAGAGTCTGAATTTCAAATACTGGATACAGTTTGAGGCAAAGAAGACTATTTAAACTATACTGCTCCTCATTGAAAGTCACAAAGTATACAATATGGACCAGCCCCTTAAACACTGATCAAATATTTTGACGAGGGAACACTTCAGTTTAAAAAAAGTAGTGGTAAGATAGCAGTCCAGCCAGCTTGGTGCAAAAATATGCAGTTAACTTCAGTTTACATTTGGATTCTTATTGCATTTAATAAAAAAAAGCTAAGCAACTTTAAAAACCAGTGGCTTTGCAAGGTGTACAATTGAAATGCAAGCCAGCGCAATATCAAAGCTTTCACAAAATCCAATGTTGGCAAGTTTAAGAAGCTGCTGTGCTATTTATACTGCAGTAGCCATCATGCTTACAAAGCACAAACCCTTGTTCCTTGGCTTGTATCATTCAACTAGGCATTGGCCGGTATAAGATTCTGACAGTATGATAACCTTGGATAAAAATAGCATGGTATCACGGTATTGTGATTACTGCTCTAAAATATATACTTTTTAAACGTTTGTGTAAAATACAAAAAGAAAACTCCCCTTTGAACACAATATATTTTATTTTGAGAAACATTTATAATATTTTGGAGCAGTAAACGTGCCAGGCCAAATAATGAAAATTAATCATTGACGACTGCTGTCTTCATTGATTTCAAAAACACAGATTTATTTACAATTTATAATGGCATCTTTGGATATCTTTTCTGCTGGAAATGCTGTTGTTAAAAAAAAATGTAAAAATGTAACCCTAACCGTGACTTTTCCAAACCGCGGTATACCTTGAAAACGGTTATTGTCCCATGCCTATATTCAACAGTATTCCTTATGTCTCAATATATGCTATAATATTTTACATAAAGCAGACATTTTTATAGAAAATAGCTTACAATAAGGAATTTATATTAGTAAATACTTACGAGTTGTGGCTGTACCAACTAGTGGTGTGCTTCTCTGGTTATTCAGAAGGGCAATGATCTTAATAATGTATTCTGTGCCTGGTTTTAGACCTGAATTTAAAAATCACAAATATGGTCACGTATCAAATTTAGAATTTTATTTTTTAATCATTGTGTGTTCCACATCTGCTTGTGATGGAGTGATGGAGTAAGTGTCTTACCCGTTATGGTGGCATAGTTCTGGCCAACATTATTGCGTGGAAAAAGCTCACGAGGTGAGCCACCTGATTCTTCATAAGTGATATAATATCCTGTAATGTGTGTTGGAGGGGCTTGCCAAGTGAAGGAAATGGAATTGGGGGTTAGGGAGGTGAATTGAAGGTTGGTTGGAGACTGAACAGCTGAACGGGCTGTAATTGCATAGAGCAAAAATAAAGTTTAAGGTCATACAGAGCAATGTCAATCAATAAAATTTGAGACTTCACCTCAAATCAGCACTAGTATATCATTTGGGTAAATCTGCTTTGTACCTGTGTTTACAGTCATTGTGAAAGGAGGACTCCTCATGTTTCCATTTACTGTGTACATGTTGACCACATACATCACACCTGGGTGCAAACCTGATGTATGGAATAAAGGTTTTTCAATATACAGCAATATGGTTAAAAAAGGTTAAAATGAATTAAAGAAACTTCATACATTTTAGACACTACCATGATGATAATAACCACAGTGTTCTTTAAATAAAGTGTCTTTGAATGGAATATTTTATGTTCATAATCCCAGGGTTAGCTTATACAGCTGTTGACAATTTTTTTTTACACATTATGTACAGTAACTTACCAGTAACAACATAGGTACGCCTGTCAGAAGGAATAGTTTGTCTAAAGGTGGGGTAACCTCCATTTTTGGGTGTGGCTTCAATAAGGAATCCTGACATTGGCTCATTATTGACGACACGCCATGTGAGAGTGAATGAAGTGTCTTTCACATCACTGATACGGACTCGGCGAGGAGGGGTTATATCTGTGTAGCCAAAGACATTAGTTTCCATTAAATACAGGATAATGATTTCAAAAATCATTCTACTATAATCCAGATTGATGAAGACACTTACTGTCTGCGGTGGTAATTTCTCCAGTAAGAGGGGGACTGCTGTCTGAACCCCTCAGTGCATAAATAAGTACATTGTAAGCGTTTGCCACCTGGTAATGAACAACAGATGTTTAGTATTATTTATATATATATATATATTATTAATTATTAGGTTATTTGGAATAATTGATTCCAATGTTTTTCCAACTATAAATCACTTTGTTACTTTGAAGCTGCAGTCACACTGGACTTTTCTCCCCATAGACTTCCATTCACACGCATGCAGACCGGAAACGCAGGGTCATGCATCAAGTTTCGCAGATTGCTGTGGTGCAAAGTTCAAGCTTGATGAACTCTGACCTGCGAAATCTCATCACTTGACTGTGTGAGACCAATCCAGGATCAAAACATGACCTCTCTGAACAGAAATTTAAAACATGGGCCAATCGCTTGCTTTTTTTTATGTCTAATCATCTTGTTTAATCCCACCCCTTTTCGTAGCGCCGTGCGACAGAATTTCGCAAGCTCAAACACTAGTGTGACTGCAGCTTTACTTGTGCCCAAAATGATTATTGGATCATTTAATTGCAAAAAGTTAGACATATTACCACAAGCCCAGGTACTAAGACTTGCGTAGAGTCTGGTGAAACATTCATTTCTTTGACTGTGGCCTGCTGATTCTTTGGGGCGACCACCACACGGTAGCCAGAAAGTCTAGCATTGGGTGCTTGCCATGACACAATAAAGGAAGATGGACTGATATCAAAGAACTGAATATCAGTAGGAGCAGGAACAGCTTAAAAAAGTGAAAGGACAAGAATCAGAACAGATCTCCAATAACATTCAACTCTATTTCTTGACTAGCTTAAAAAGCTGTGTTGAATTGAGAGATGCCTTACCAATGCGCTGAGTGTCTTCATGGATAGTTTGCTGTATGCCCTCAAGGGTTTGAAGTGCATTGCGTCCTTTCATTGGAATGACTTTAATGATGTACATTGTTCCGGGGCGCAGACCTTGAAGCAGCACACTGTTATCACGTTCACTTAGAGCAGGTTGATACTCTCTTTCTCCTTCCTCCGGACTAGAATACAGAACTCTGTAGGAGGTCACTCCTGGAACCCGTGGAACATTCCATTTCACCAGCATGGAAGTTGAGTCCACATCAGTGAAGCTCAGGTCTTTTGGTTGCTGTTCATTAGCTAGAAAGAAGGGCAAAGTGATGAAGTATGTACAGTATAGAGGGGTTTGGAATAGTAACTAAAGCTTTGCACTGTTCACTGGGGAATTGATCATTTGATCCTTACAAGGAACCCATTGAGGAAGTCACTTAACTCCAGTTGTTCAACTTCAACCAGAACTTTGATTTTAGCTTAGGTGGGTTAAAATATATATTAACAAAACACTAACTTGTTGTAGCTTTCTGGACCACTGGGGTACTTTCTCCTTCTTGGCTGAGAGCGACCACATTAATTGTATACTCGACTGTGGGCACCAAGCCATGGATGGTCATTTCTGTACGCTCTGTGAAAAGTAGGATTTTATCATGCATTATGTATATATATATATATAAAATAAACTGTTTTTGCAAGCCATCTTCATAGCAGTACAAATAAAAACAGGGTAAAAAAATTAGCAGTGTCTCACCAGGGCCAACTAATTCAGAGAATGTAGGACCTTGCCCACCCTTGGGTGTCCCTGTTACCCTGTATCCTGTAATAGGACCTCTAGCTGGGGTCCAGCGTACTGTCAAGGTATTGTCTTGAATATCAGTAACATCTAAATCTGATGGCGATGCAATGCCTAAAAGTGACGAAAAGATAAAAAAGACATTAATAGTCAGAAAGCCTGATACAAATGTCTTTAGCATGTGTGCTTACTTCCACCCGCAGTCCTGTGTGTGATGATAACTGGTGTGCTGGATGCTGGGCTGTCCCCTCTTCCTGTCACAGCATACAATGTAATGGTGTAATCTGTGTCAGGCCGCAGGCCCTGGATGGTGGCAGTGGACTGTGTTCCTGGAACAGTGAACTCTCTTGGTGCGTCTCTTTCACCTGGGAGTCAGTGAAGGGTATCAACTTCAACCGATCTTGCAATAACAGAATACAAAATGACTTCCATTTACCATTTCTCATACCGGTTTCGCCATGTGTGATCTTGTAATAGCGTACAGTAACCGCCGGGGCATCCCAGGAGATGGTAATGCTAGTGGGTGTGGAGGACGTGACAGCCAGGTCAGTGGGACTATCAGAAACTACAGGAAAATACAAGAGTCACATTATTCTACTACAAAAGATTAGGAAAAAATGTTTTTCATTTTCTAACTTCTCACCAGTTGCTTGTGTTCCAATAAGTGGTAGACTTTCTATATTGCTGCTGACGGCATAAATATGAACGGTATACTCTGTCTCTGGGGCCAGGTTCACCAGTGTGAAGTAGTTTCTTGTTGGGGGAAGTCTCTCATCTTTAGCACGCCCACCACTTGTTGGTTGATAACGTAGGCGGTAACCAGTAATGACTGCACGTGGGGCCATCCAGTGCACGGTAAATGAATTGGTGGAGACCTCAGAGAAGTCCAGATTTGTTGGGGAGTCCAGTTCTGTGTGGATGACAGGAATAAATTTAATTGGGGAAACTAACAGATAGTGATAAGGAAATGAACAATTAAGGGTGCTTTTACACTAGCACTTTTTCTCTGCACTCAGGTTCGTTTGACATCAGAGTACTGTACATTTAACTAGTGTTAAAGTGTCTTCTGAACTCTGGGGCGCACCCACGAACCGTACCCAAGTCTGCCTGAAAAAGGTGATCTGGAGTATGGTTCACTTCTGGTATGAATGCAATATAACACCAAATAACGAAAGTGAAGTACAAAAAACTTTCGTTTTCATAACATTCATTCGTGTGTGTGTCTGTGTTTCTTGTACTGTACCTTATTGACAAGCAGGCTGAGCCAGGGTAATCAAAGTGATAAACTCGAGAAAGCAGGGTAAGTCAAGCCTTTTTCTAAAAGAGAGGTAACTTTAACTCAGAGTCGGTTACCATGGTAACTTACTCTGTGAACCTAACCTGGTCAGGAGCAGGTTTTATTCTCTAAACTCTATTCTCTATTAGTTTCTGTCTGTCTCCTACCCTTTTTTTTAAGACGAAGTGTTATTTCTTGCCTTAGCCTTACATTTCCACCCACCTATTTTAATGCTCATTTTGGATATGCGCATAAAAACGATTGATGGAAACGTCATGATGCACATAACTTTTGAAAATGTGCATAAAAAACATGCGCATAATTACTGAGTAGGATAAACTTTTATTCGATAAGAAAAAATGTGCAAAAACTGTGATGAAAACCCTTTTACTGAACAAATTCCAGTATGTGTATTAAAAAAAGGTTTGTTATAGGAGTTGACGATGAAAATGTGTGTGAATAGACAAACCAGCAGGCTAAGCACACTGTAAAACATTTAAAATGTTATTTTGGTCATTCTAAAACACCTTAACCATTTCAGTATTATTGTATGTTATTAATTATTGAAGCCGCGTCTCATGGCTTCAAACGCCCCAACGTGTTCATTGTGTCAACATTGTCTTCTGAGGCGCAGGTACATTTTGCCTATTAAATAAAGAATAGACTGACGCAGCTTCTTCTACCGCAGTAAATTCTGTTTTTACTGTTGATATTTTGCGCCAGTTAATCAGGATGTGTTGATTTGGTTCTCTTTGACTCGTTGGATGGAAACGCTGCTTTATTTGCATGTATTTTATGTGTTATTCCAGTTTTGCACATAAATTTAATTATTTTTGGATGGAAACATAGCTATTGCCTACATTTTAGTCAAACAAAGAACAAAGTCACGTACGAGAATGGCTTGTCCGTTTTTAAATAATTAGCTTAAATTCACTAACCTTCGACTTGTACTGTAACTAGATTAATGGGATTATTATTCAATCTAAAAACTTTGTTAGTACTGCTCACATTCTAAATGTCATCAACCTCTATCACTTGATCAATAATAGAAGCAGACACACAAGTGCACTTAAATCTATTAAAACTGATCAACGTGTATAAAAGTGGGAATGTGTGTACAATTTTTATAAACGTCACATATTACTTTTTTATTATACTTAAATAATTAAATTATTTAGATGTAAAATTACACAATGTTTCCCACGGTGTCTCTGTTTCACAGATGCAGTGGTGTTGCTTTTTTAAATATATGGTCATCTTTGCTATAACTTTGCATGAGCACATCAACGAAATGCAAGAGAAAGAAAGAAATGCTGGCCTCTTTTTTTTTCAGATGCTGCCATGGTCACTCGTAATATCTGCGCTACATTGATAATGCCTTTTTATAGTCGCGGTGTGCGCACTTAACTCTGAGTCGGTCTACTCAAAGTTGATTGACCCAACTCAGATCAGCTGTTTTGAAACCGAAATCTGAGTTTTTAATCTCTCAGAGTTAAACAGAGTTTGTTGAACCTCCTTACTGAAACAGGCCCAATGTCGCTTTCTGTATGTCCAAAACCAAACGATTTAGTAAAACCAGAACGACCATGATGTGCGGATGTCTTTCCATTTTTGACGCTTTGCTTTTGTGTTTGTCACCTACAGTAGCAACAGTTGTACACAAAACAGCAGCTCGATAACGCAAGCGTACCGGGGTTCAGAAGGAAAAATCAGTGTGAACGAACCAACTGAGAAGGTGACAAGGGGGGACAACCGCACTTGGGTACGATCGAACCAAGTGTAAAAGCACCCTAAAAGCCATTTCTTAAATCCGAATACGTACTTGTTTTCTGGATACCAGTTACAGGTTCGCTCTCTCTGTCATCATAGACGCACACCACTTTTACCAGATACTCTGTATTTGGCAGCAAGTCTAAATTGAGAAAAATGAGAAACAGCAGGTGAAATATTTGGACTGTAAGATGTACAATCAATAATCCTTGAAGTAAAATATAAAAGCTTGAATTAAGTAATTAGTAAACTTACTCTGAAGGACAAAGCTAGTGGTGCCACCTCCTACGTTGACTTCCTGAGTGTCATCATCATTATTTGTTGGATGGTATCGGATGACAAAGCGACTAATTTCAGATGGCTGAACAGAAGGTGCGGTCCATGACACATGCATGCTGTCTGCGCCCACCTCTGAAATGTACAGGTTCGTGGGGGCTAGAACAGCTAAATAAGAAGAAATTTGTGAGAAGTTTGTCAGCAAAGATTAGATTTTGTTCAAAAATAAAATTTCAATTAATATTTAATAAGAAAAAGTATTTAACCTTTCTTTTACTAACACAAGTAGAATGCAAATAATATGATACCCCACTTAGTGGAAGTTATCATAGTGCATTTCCTAAGAATGCAAATACAAAGACACTCCTATAAATTCATCAATATTCTGATGTAGGAAAAAAGTGGTCCGAGCAAAGGATTGGTTGAGGGATGAGGGTTTTGTCCCCACCCTTCAAAATGTAATAAGCTGTTTGGAATAAATCACCAGTTTGGGTCTGCTGTGTTATCACTAAGGGCATGCTCTCCGCCTCATCTGTAATGGTGGATACACTGATGTCATAATTGATGCCTGGCTCCAGTCCACGAATGGTATAATAGTTGACGGAGGAGTTCACCACATCCTCCAAGATGGGAAAATTCTGTCCGGACGTAACAACTGTAATATGGTATCCAGTAACAGCTTGGTAATTTAGCGGTGTCCATCTAATTCCGATCGTGGTGTCCGTAAAATCAACAAAGCTGAGATCACCCACCTTGGGCACATCTTTAATTGGGTTTGCAAAGTTGCATTCATGGGTAAGGGAGAAAAGACAAGACACACAGAAGCAGCAGCAGTGACCAATTAGGCGAGCAGCAATTAAAGTTCTCATGCCAACAATGCCACTGATCATCAGAAAACATGCACAAAGCTCAAACTTTAAAAAAAAATCAAATGCAATAGATATTTTCTAACATGAAAATCATGAATGCAGCAGCCATGCTTGTTGAGAATTACACAATTATTTCCATGATGCGTGAAGTGATTTAACAACAGCAAAAACCAAAGAGTGTGTTTGGATTGACAGTATCTAACCAGAGCAGAAGCAGTAATATGTGGTATTGTGTGTACAGCGTAGGCCATAGGTCTCAAACTCAATTCCTGGAGGGCCGCAGCTCTGCACAGTTTTGCTTCAACCCTATCAAACACAGCTGATCCAAATAATTGAGGTGTTCAAAAGAATCATGCACATCTTTATTAGTTGAAAAAGCTGTGTTTGATTAGGGTTGGAGCAAAACTGTGCAGAGCTGCGGCCCTCCAGGAATTGACATTGACACCCATGGCATAGGCTGTGATGAGTGGCACAAACTGTTGGACAGAATATGTTGGCCACATAAAGTCTTGTAGAAATAGCTCAATAATGGTGAGAGTTGCTTTGTGTTTGCATTCTTTGCTTGTTTGGTCTTTTTAAATTGGCTTTGTTCCCTTTTATTTGACAATAGCAAAGCTATTATCTCTAGCACAGGTAGTAATTTCCGGGTTAGGCTTAATACTTGATACTATATATAACGTTTATAATAGTTTTACTAGCTAGTTGCCATTTAATTGTCCATTCTTTGTGAAATTCTTTGTGTCCATTCTTTGAGTCTAGTCATAGGCACTGAACAATAAGCAGAAAGCAAAAGATTTTCCATGACAAGTATTGACGATAGCAATACCAGATGGCTTTATTCTTGTTCTGAAGCACATTTGTTATAGTAGTCTATTAAGTAAAAAAAAAACAATTGCTAAATTGCTGCCCACTTGAACACCCTTTTACAAAAACATCTTTCTTGTTTGGATGTCTTGAGAGGTTGAATGGTAACACTTTATTTTGATGGTCCATTTGAGTATTAGTAAACTGTCTGTTTAATATCTGTTGATACTGCTGCTAAACAGACATTTAACTGACTATAAGAAATTTTGCAAGTACATGTCAACTTACACTAACCCTAAAGCCAACCTGACAGTCTACTGATAATCTAAAGACAACTAGTTGGCATGTTGATACAATAACAAACGGCCATCAAAATAAACCAATGTGACCAATTAAATCTGGAAATCTATGATAATCAGGTGATTCTCTGGATCATTTATGATGGTTTTGATCCAGCAGAGCATGGCTCAAGCTTACCTTTTATTTCTGTTGTTACTTTACATGTTAACTATTGATGGGGATCTTACCTTGCGTGACAGAAGTTGAGATCGGCTCACTCTCCAGGTGGTTTTTTACAGTGTAGACACTGATATTGTATTCAACACCAGGACTCAGGTTTTCCAGAATGCATGAGGTTTCATCCCCTCGTACAGACTCCTCTAGACTAACTCCACGCTGCCCATTGATTGGTGTGCCCGTCACTCTGTAGCCAGTGATATCTGAGGGAATATTGGGAAAGGGAATATTGCATAGAAGTATTGCAAGGAGATGTTGTGGAAGAAAATAATAATCCTAATGAAAAACGGCGATATAATTTAGTATTTTCAAATGGTCATATATACACACAGCCTACACATGGCCAAGGTCCACCACATTGCTTCAAATCAAGGTAAACGAGGATAAGTAGTGGGTGTACAGTCAATATTTACCTGGACTTTTGGTGCCTCTCCATTTGACATTGAGTTCACCGTTGACAGAGTTAGGCACCACATTTAAATCAGTTGGTGGGGATAAGGCTAATGTGAAAAAGCAAAGAGGAATGAAGTCCAGTATTATTATCGAATAGCAATGCATTTGATCTCTTTTAATACAATATCCCTGTATCTACTAGACCTCTGGCTTTGTAGCAAGAAATAAACTACCTTTAGATTCAGGCAAAAGTAGGACTGTTTTAAATTAGACTCATAGTAGCTTACATGTGACAACTTTGTTTGTGATGGGGCTGCCATGTTTTTGGCCATTGAACAAGGGTTGCAAGCTGTAGATGTACTCTAATCCTGGAGTCAATCCAGAAATGTAAATCCGGCCTTTGTCAGAAGTCTCGTCTCTGGGAGTTTCACCACTTTGGCTAGGCTTCACAGACATCTGAGAAAAGAACATATATTCGTAAGACAGGTAGTCAAAGTTGAATTATAACCATATATATATATATATATATATATATGTATATGTATGTATATGTACCAATATTTACAATGTAGTTGCATGCTCATGCTTTTCACTTCCCTTACAGAAAACCCACAAGCTTCACTTTGTGCATTCATGTTAAAATCAACCTGAAACTAGTCCCCAGTACCAAGCCTTAGTGCGTACTCACACTATGCTATCCTAACCAAGCCCAGGCCTGTTTTCCGGACCGTTTGAGAAGTGTGAGTGCTATGAATCAGGCTAAGGCACGGTTCCCTTGGGCAGCCCTGGCCCTGTTGGAAGAGATGGGCCCGAGCGCTGTTCACTTGAGAAACTGAAAGCGAGACGTGACTTTTAAGGGACTGTTTGATATGGATTAATAAATTATTCGTACTTTTCAATGAACAAAACTGTCATAGATTATTAAAGACGCAAATCCCTCACTGCACGTCAGCTGCGCCTTCAGCAAACTTCCTAATTCCTGCACCACGAGGACTGTTTTTGAGTGTCAAAAGTGGCTGATCTTTTAGTCGAAATATTAGACTGCGTGTCACCGCATATCAAACTACTTAAACGATATAACTAAAAAAATCTCTACTGTGCTGAGCGAGAGCGCTTACTGAGCAGCGCATCATCGATGACATAAGCGCGCCCAGGCCCGAATGTAATGTGAGTGCGGGCTGTCGGGGAAGATGGGAGAGGGGACAATCGTGCTTTGGCCCGATTCAAGGTAACTGTACCTAGTGCGAGTACAGCCTTAGACTTGCACCTACATAATATGATTGCACCTGCTACAGGCATAGTACAGCAGCAAAGTTCCTTGCATATTATACCACAATGAGACTATAGTTACTAGCCATAGATGTGTCAACTAACGAATTGTACATAAAGCTTTTACATACCCTGTAACTGAATCGTTTAACAGGGATCCAGGTGACGATGATAGCAGTGTCTGTGACTTCAGTGCTAAATCGAGGCGCATTACCCGTGGGCTGAGCTGAAAAACAAAGCAAATAAGAGTATAATTAAACATCACTTCTCCGAGGGCACAGGAGAACATTACTGCACTTTGTTTCACCTCAGAAGAAAAGGTTACGCACTTGTTCTGAAAGTATCAGTAATTCCTTCACTAAGAGTGTTTCCTTGCTCTGAGTGCAGGGTGATTCTATACTCGGTGTCAGGTTGAAGGTTGGTGAGCTTGTATTGAGACACGTGGCCAGGAATTCTCAGCTGTTTGGGGCTGGAGCTGCCGATGCTGATGAAGAGACGATAACCTGTGACCTGAGCTCTGGGGACAGACCAGATGACCAGAGCGCTGTCGTCGGTGATATCAGTAAAGCGCATATCAGTAGGGGCATCAGGCTCTGAGGAAGGAGAATGTTGTGATGAAATGATATGATATAGACATAATTATAATGAAATGTAAGATCTTTTGGGAAAAACTTGAACACTCACTTGTAGATTTCTCCCCAACCAGAGGTTCACTCTCCACTCCTCCGCTGACTGCATAAATATGGAAACGGTAGAGTGTGCCAGGCTGAAGGCGCATGAGCTCAGCATAAGCATTGTGTGTCACAGGAAGCTGAAGGGGTCTCTGGGCCCGGCCGTCTGTGCTTACGGGTGCAAATGTCACACGGTATCCTGAGACCTCATTGGGAGGACCAGTCCAGGTGATGGTGATCTTGACATCGGTAACCTCATAAAACTGCAAGTCTGTGGGAGCTTGGATCTCCTCTGTTGATAAGATGGAAAACAAAATGCCAATCTTTTAGCACTGCAAGTTAGGGTTGGGTCGATAGACGATGCCATCGCCAATGGTCGATAGACATCATGATGCTGATTTTCCACCCCGGCCCTGTCGCAGTAACCCGCCCAGAATCTAGCATGTCTGAACAGCCCTCCGTCCACACTTTACCAATGAAAACGCACTTCACGTGACCATACACACACTCTGTCATGCGCTCTAGTATGTGCACGTCAGCTCCAGGCAGTCAGCCAGTGCTTTGAGCACAAAACCCAGAGAGCAATGCACGTCAGACAGTTTATGAAGGATGTACTGATGGATCGTGCCTTACTATAGTTGTTAAACATAATATTTAATTAATCTCGTCTCTATCTAACGACTCTTCTGCCTTTTGAATGTATCAGGTAATGTGTCACAGCATCAGTACATATTCTGGAAATGTTCTGCAAATATGATTTTTCCAAATTCGATGTATTCCAGAATCATGAATGTTCCCCATCTCATGATTGTCTCATAACATTCTGGAAACTTTTCTAGGTGATGTCCTGAGAGAGTTCTGGGAACATAAAATGTGTTTGCAGGGTTTGTATACCTTGGCTTAAGGGTCTGTTAAAAATCCCTAACCATACCAGAAGAAAAAGTGATGCTAGTTTCAGGCAACAAACCATTAATTGAGTCTGGAACACCTATATCTTCACTGTATGCTTTTGCCATGTTCAAAAATAGTACAGAGTATGAGCTTCAAGAGGGAAAACAAGATAATTCATAGAAGAAATCACTTCACAGTTCCCATAAATTAGCATGTGTTTGGTAAAAAGACATCAACTGGAAATTTGAGCACCCAAAGACACACTCGGAACTTAGTTATCCATATAAGGCTGTTCTGTCCCTGAGTAAGCTCTAAATCTTCCAGCTCAGACATTTGCTAGTGCCAGCTCTCACTGTGAACAGACATCTTTACATGTGAGTGAGAAACTTGGACACTTTTACCAGCTTTGAGAAAAGTGAGTGAAAGTCTCTTAATAAAGCTCTTTTAACTTAATGCAGAAATAAAATACTAGGAATGTGTGAGAGGAGAATATTTTGACACATAGGCTAACTGAAACCTCACAGAAAGGGCTATAAAATGAAAAATCTTTTCTCCATAAAAGGAGCTCTCACCAGGCTGTTGCTCTCCAGCTGTGCTGGCTTGCAGGACCAAAGGTTCACTCTCCAAGTTGTCTTCAACTGAGTAAATACTGATATTGTATGACAGGCCAGGTCGTAGGTCACCCAGTGTCACCGATGTGTGAGTCTCAGGGAGTATAAGCTCAGTGCTGCTGCCCTCGACTGAGGGTGTATACACCACACGATAGCCTAAAAAACAGTTAATCCCGCATTCCAATACATTATCTGCAGATATGCTAAAAAGACAACTTTATAAGACATTCTTAATTCCCAAATGTTGGTATGCAAATCTTCTACCAGTAATAGGTGCTTTGGGTTTGGACCATCTGATCACAATGGAAGTCTCCTGAACATTTGAGACCTCATGATTGGTTGGAGCATCAGGTGCTGTGAATAGACAGGAGATTCATTTGAATCCACAATCTGACGGCTGGTTAAAATGTACATTTAAATTAAAATAAATTGTACATTTCCTTTTAAACGTTCAAAAAGATTTTGCTGTTGTAAGCAAGAACTAACACACTTCATACAGTGATCTTACCAGTGGTTTGAGTTGTAGTCAGGATGAGTTTTGTATCTCCTTCTGGATTGACTTCATAAACGTCAACATTGTACCTACGACCAGGCAGAAGATCCTGAATGTTCACTGATGTAGTTGTTCTTGGGAGGTCTGCGCAATGGGACAAATTGAGAAATTATACAGTATATTGAATGCTATCATTTTCATATGAAAAAAATAACCTTTTTTTTAACATACCGGAGCAGATCAAACAATTAAATTGATTCTAATCTGACAACAATGACATCACAAATAGATTATTTAGCCCAAATTATCATTGGACCACCTAGTCATAATAGGCTTTCTAGAGCAAGGAATGTCTTACAGCCATCTTGTTGATTAATAATAATAATAATAATAATAATAATAATAATAATAATAATAATTTGTTGCATTTATGTAGCACCTTTCTGGGGACTCTGTAAAGTGATTTTGGGAGATATCCACAATCACCATCAGTGTGCAGCATTCACCTGGATGACACAGCAGTCAATCTGTGCATTCTGAACTTATTGGTGGAGAGGAGACATGAAGTCAGTTAGATAATATGTGGATAGTTAAGAGGCCATGATGAACAGAGGCGAGTGGGCAAGTTTGACCAAGATACCAGTGACATACTCCTACTCCTCCTCTTTTCAAAGGACATCCTAGGATTTTTAATGACCACAGAGAGTCAGGACTTCCTTAGGAGGGTACACTGATAGTGTACACTATACTTGGCAATAGAATCCACACAGAGTGAGCATCCCCTGCTAGCCTCACTAGGACCTCTTCTGGCAGCAATCTAGTTTTCCCATGTAGTATCCCATCCAGGTACTCTCCGAGCACAACACTACTTGGCTTCTATGGGTGACCATGTGAGAGCTGCAGACAGCTAGCTGCCATCTTTGTTGTTATTCAGTATTGATATTTCTCCTATTCATTTTGTTATCAATGGAATATCTTCAGCTTTATACTTACCAAGCACACGTTTCTGAGCTCCTTCCTCTGAGAGTTCGTATTCAACTCTAAATCCAGACACTGTGTCAGATGCAGATACCCAGGAGATGACAAAGCTGTTGGAGGTAATTTCAGTAACAGACTCTGAGGTGTCCACTACCTGTGGAGGCTGGGTGGTCTCACCCTCTGCTTTGGCCACTGGAGAACAAGAATTAGTTTGAAGGTTTTTTTTTTTGTTTGTTTTTTTGGAAATAATTAAAGAAAAAGGAGTAAAGGTAAAAAGCTTCGTACGAGAGCCATATGTGGTGGTGAAGTCAAACCGAGTAACCTCTCTTGGTCCGTAGCGCAGAATGCTGATCAACTGGCCTTCATATGTCAAACCTGCTTTGAGGCCTGAAATGGTGTAGGAGTTGATGTGGCCAGGAATGGTGACCTCCTTCCATGGTGTGCGTGTATTTTTCTGTCAAACGGAGGTAGATACATGCTTTAAAAAAATAGTGCTTAAGTGTGTTCACATTAGTAGTTGGGTTGCCTGAGTCCTCATTCCCTTAGCATTCACATGGTCATTTTAAAGATGAGACACTGCATGTGAATTGGGAAATTGACTTTGGAAATACATTGTCTATGGTTTCAAGAGTTCACACTTGAAGCTGATGATTGATTATAAAGCGAGTTTGGCATGGTTGAGCCTGGGGCTCCCACCCGTTTGCAGGGCGAGATGGTAGTTTGAGCTCAGGTAGGTCTCGAGAGCTTCCCCTTTATTTAGGGCTAATGACAAACTAGAAATTGCTATATAGAGATATACTGCTCGTTAAAAGCTCGACTGTAGTGCCAATTTAGATTGATCAATTTGCTCATGACGCATGTCTTTGAACTGTGGGAGGAGAACATGCAAACTCTGAACAGAAATGACAACTGGCCTGTTAAGATCTTGAACAGGTGATGTCTTGCTATGAAGCAACAGTGCAAACCACTGGGCCTCTGTGCCGCCCTATAAAGAAGGAGGAGTAGTCCCACAGTGTGAGAAACTCTTAATTGGCATTTAATATTACATGAAAATATATTATGTAAATATAAGACTTTGTATATAAGACCAAATATATGATTTTTTTTTTTATGTAATTAGTCTGCAAAAAAACAAAAAAAACAAACACAGCTTCAGACAAATATCATTTTACATTTCACCCTACACCAATATAAAAACAACAATAATAATAATAATTGCACAATTTAGCAAATTTCCACCGAAGTCTGTTTCATGGTGTCAGAGTAAAGAGTAAATGTGTGTTTTTAGGTTCAAGGACTGTGCCTTGTTTGTGTGTGATGAAATCTCATCCTGTGCTTTTAACATAAGCAATCGTCTCTTTTTGAGAGAGTTACACAAACATGCTCTGAAGGGACAAAATGTCTCTTGTTCCAGGAATCTGGATAAAAATCGATGCTTCTGTAATCTCTTTTAAGTGGTACTCACTGCAGAGCCACATAGGCAGAGTTGAGCTCCAGCAAGAGGGAGCTTGAGCTCTAGCTCTTCCTTGCTGCACTTCTTCTACTAGTGATGTCACTGGGGGTTAGGGGTGGGGTGAGTGAACGCATTGAAACCGTTTATAGGAGGAGGAGCTGGAGCTCAAGCTCCTCCTCATTGGAGCCCAAATGGCTCTGCAGCGAGCTGCGTCTTCTCTCTTTTACTCTCTTATAAAATATCTTCTCTGAAAATGCAAAACAAAAAGACTTACGACTCTCCACTTCAGGATATATTGCGTAATGTGGGCAGATGGAGGAGCGTTCCATTGAATTGGATGGGAATTTGGCTGATTTCCAGCTTCAGTGATGATCACCCGAACAGGAGCTTTGAGAAGGAGGATCAAAATGAATGATTGTTAACTGAGTGATTGGCTAACTTTATATTTACTCTGCAACTGTTTTTAATATGACACATGACACCAAACAGGTGACAAATTCACTGTGAAGCAAGGGAAAATATCTGTTTCACATTAGTTTGGATAAGACATTTGAATCTGATGTCTGGCCAGATGTCTGAAAATGGAGCAAAATTACCCTGTTTCTCAAGTGAGGCGTGTTAAACTGTATGCAGGACGATTGCATGGGTGCGGTGTTAAAAATCACACTCTGCCATAACATTCTGCACTCACTTTAACCTTTATTATCCCCAAGCCTTCATAAGAGTTTTTGGTTAACATCTGCATGCAATTTAAAATGCTGAGGTCATTTTGAACAGTCCTAGCGTCCCACTCACCTCTGGCAGAAAATGCATCAACCAAATGCTGTCAAACCAAAATTATACAAAGCAAGAAGATGGTAACCCAAATACAAATTCACAGTGGCCCTTCAAAAGCATGACCTTACAATTTACAGTGCTAAAGACAATCATCTGCAGATGGTCTGAGCACATACAGTAGTGTGGCTGTTCCTCTTTCGGTTCTGTGAAGGTCATAAAAATACTGCTCACACTTTCCACAAAAAAGGCCAACCGCTAACAAATGGCAACCTGTATTACAGTGCTTATACTGTAGCTACTCCTACTTGCCACTTGGTTGCAAAGAATTGCAACCGAATGACATTAAAAGCTATAAATGCTGTTTGACAAACACATTTGGTATTTTGCAAGCTTGCTGTTAGCATAGTTTAAGGTAAAACTTTCCAAAGGCTCTACCATTATTCAAAGCTATGGATTCAGAAGATGTTATTTATAAAGTTGAGTGTGTGTTTTATAGACAAACTTTATGTAGGCCAAAAACACCATCATATGGAAATATGATACATGTAAATATTGGAAAGTATGCATATATTTCCAACATTACTAGCCACATGCCATTTTCACTAGCCACAATTTTGTTGTTGGAAAAATATATTTTATATGCATATAGTTGATTTTAACATTCTAAAATTACTTGATTAACATTGTGTTATGTCCACATTCCTTCTCATTCATTTCACTTTTTTGTGACATTAAAAAAATAATTATTGTCATGCATCTAAAATATGCACAGTAATCTGTTTCAGATCACCAGTTAACTACACATAAATGTGAAGTTTATCTCATATTAAACCAATGTAATTGTAAAAAAATGATAATTAAAACATATTACCAAAAATAACTAAGCAAAAGAAAGCAGGTAAAAACATATCATGTGTGGGAATGAAAGGATGATCACGCACACTCGGTTGACGTTAGGCCAACTAATAATCTGTTCAAAGAATATTGAAAGCGAAAGCAGCAACTGCTGCTGTTTACAAAAGGATATATATATATATATATATAT
>CAIGQZ010033037.1:1584309-1595283 GCA_903798205.1 Danio tinwini
ATATATTATTTTTTTATTTTTTTAACCATTGGAATTGCAAATGTGTACATATGTTCATATATTAGATAAAATTCTGTGTTTGTGTTAATGTATGGCCATATATTGTATATAACATTTTAGCTAATATATTTAAACACATATGTACATATTTTTAATGTCGTACGTATTTCCATATATTGCTATGAATCAGATTTCTGTGTGGGCCAAATATTGTGACAAAAAGAGCAGCCCAGTCATTATGCTATATATCTTCTACAGAAAACAAAAATAGCATTAACACATGTCCTAATTGTATAACCTCAAAAGGTTGATGTTCCCCCTGTAGAGAGGTTAGATGGAGGTTAATCTACATTTGCTAGATTTTAAAAAGTTTGTCAATTGGTAAACACTGACGTCTCTCTTACAGTGACCATTTGAGACTTTTAGAAGGAAAACAAACATGCCTAATCAGGTGACATTAGAGAAGGCCAACTGCAGGAATTGAACTGTTGGCATCTTCTTCTACTTCTACTTTTTAAAGTAAGGCTCTTTTTTGTGTGTGAGATTTCTTACCAGTAGACTGCAGAGGCTCACAGGCCATTTCTCCAATGCCATTACCATAGCAGGAACATCTGTATGGGGTGCCTTGGATGACTTTATTCCATGTCTGGCCAATCTGGTAGAAAACCTTGGTCTCAGGCTCCTGGCACTGGTCTAAAGAAAAATAATAAATGGCTTGAGTAGACAAAATAAAAATAATCAGTCTTTCATCACATTTCTGACACATTTACAAAAAACTATTGTTTAAATCAAGCCGGTTTGATTTGAATTGAAGGAAATATGGACCATTCATACTGTTAAATACTTGGAATTTATAAAGGGAAGTTCTAACCATTTGAGAAAAAGGTTAGAAAAAGAAAAACCGAACAAAAGACCGAACATGGCAACAACATTAGAGAGTGATCGCTTACCAATAGCATCACATTTCCAGCGACCACGGCCTTGGCCAAAGCATGTGCAGTTCATCATGTAGCCCTGGTCATGGCGCTTATCAAAAGTCTCGTTCACATCATACGTCTGTCCATTCACAACACACTGGTCTGAAATAGGCAAGAATTATTTGAGCAACTTTACAATGTCAAAAAAGTTACAGAATAAAAGCAATAAAAGATTAATTCATTCATTCTTTTTACTTCGGCTTAGTCCCTTATTTATCAGGGGTCGCCAAAGTGGAATGAACCGCCAACTATTCCAGCATATGTTTCACGCAGCGGATGCTTTTCCAGCCACAACCCAGTGCTGGGAAACATTAAGAGAGATGTTATTATTTAATGATTTACAGAAGAGACCGTAAAATATCATTCAGTATAACAATACTTTAAATACCAATAAAAATCAATTTAATAACACATAACAAATATGATTTTATATCATATTAAACAAGGGATAGTTCACCCCAAAAAATACATTACAATTTGCAAACCTTTATGAGATTCAAACCAAAGGAAGATATTTAGAAAAATGGTGGACACTGGTAACCGTTGACATCTTTAGTAGGAAAAAAAATACATTCTTCAAAATATCTTCTTTGATTACTTTAAGACTCTTTTTGTAAAATTAATTTGATGCAGACACCAAAATGTGATGTCTTATCTTTGACGCATTTACACAAAGTGTATTTTATAACATGGATGACCTTTGAGCTGTGTGTGGGAAATGCAGTTCCACTCTCCGCGTCCATTGCCCTGGCAAGTACAGCGCATCATGTGACCAAGAGTGTCATGTCGCTTGTCCCACTCGTCACCCACTCGGTACATGACATCATTAACAGTGCAGACTTCCTCGTGAGCTGTATTAAGATGAGGGAATATAATTCATGATTATAAATACTTAAAACAAGGACATCTGTCTTCAATGCATGTTATGTTCGTCGCTCATTCTGATCTCATTCTCTCTGGAACTAAGCCAAAAACAATGTCTGGTCTGGATCATTGCCAGGCCTAAAACTCTGACAAGGGCGGACTCCGCTGACTGAATCTATGGGGTCACAAATCAGCAGCACATTACATGGGCTTAAAAACTCCAGCTCCCTTAATGGCTCTTAAATACAGCTCGAGAACTCATTTGCAGGTTACTGAGTGTCACGGACCAAGCACATAAATGACCAATTAAGGCCAAAACAGATATTAATGTCTATAAAACCAGACTTCAGCCAAATGCATTAAAGAGAACCAGTAAATTGAAAGATAATAACCCACCATAACAACACTACTGGCAGATTAAGCACATGAATACCATATAAATGTGATTTGAATGGGATAAAGTGATTTTATATAGGTTAGGGCTGAAATCTTCATTTTTTTTAAGTATAATAACAGCTATTAACTGTTAAAGGTTCAAGACACCCTGGAGTTTTTATTTTGAGATTTGAACAGATTTGTGTGTGTTGAGCATCCGGTAAGACAACTTTAGCACCTGTCAGCTTTAATTTTGGGGAAAACTGGATCATTTGGAGATTTTGTCAGCTAATTTCATCTTCCGGGTTTAAAATAATTTTAGGGACGAGATCAAAATTGGTGACGTGTCGGTTTCTCATTATTATTCATAGGCTGAGTTTTTTTATCTTAATTATTCATGACTGCACTATAGCGATGACAGACTAATATGGACAGACCACAGACCCGCTAAGCTGCGAAAAGCACACCACACGCAGTATTTAGTCGTTCATGAAGGCTTGGATGTGTTTGTTTCCATGATCCACTGAGTTTGCTGAGTTCATGGCTTTCTCTGTGATGCTGTCAGGGCCACCGATACAGTCAACCTGTTTGTGTGTAGCAAGCATTTTTGTCAGGAGAGCTGTATGAGAATTGGAGAATGGCAGACTTTGTCTTTTATCAGTTGAGTTTGTTACCATTCAGACACATCGCAGTGCTGCCGTGTTCGCACATGTTTAAAATCCTCCAGGTCCCCGGCAGGGTTAATGGTTGGAGTAGATAGGGAAAGAGACCTGCTGCACTGCTATCCACTGTGTCTGCATTCAGACCCGGGATTCAGGAGGAAAGAAGTCCTCCACATTTATAGTGTTTATATAAACATGATTATCTTTATAATGATATAACAAATTGTGGTTATAAAATATATGAAATTAAGAACAGCCTATCGTATATGTAACGGCATTAAATTACTTGCTGTTTATTTCTTTGGATTTTTAACCTTGTAAACTAAAATCAGGCGTCGTCTCAAATTTTGTATCAGATTTTTTTTTATCTTGAGCTGGTGAGCCAACAGACAAAAGCTTTTCTTTGTCCCCTGTTCTGCTGAACATGCACACTCCTCCCTTTGCTACAGAGCTAAAATACATTAGAGCCACATTTTTTTTTATTCTGAGGTATACTTGAACTGAAAGAGGGGGGTTTCATGGCCCTTTAGGAAAAATACTTCGCAACTTACAGAAAATATATAGTTCACCCAAAAATTTTAATTCCATCATCATTTACTCACCCTTCAATTGTTCAAAATCTATTTTAGATTCTTCTAAATAGCCTAAAACTAGACAAGTCATTAAAATAGACAGATTCGACAAACTTTACATGTGTAGTTATTCATTTGTTTATTTGATGACTAGTCTATTTTTGGCCGTCTATTTAAACATCTATTAGATTTTCACTGACAGCTCAAATTTAGCATTGTTTTAGTCAAGACGACTATGTTTAGACGTCTTTTAAAAACTAAAAATGCTTGCTGGGTAACCTTTAAAATTTTAAAACCACATGAGAATAAATGGTGAGGTAGTTTTCATTTTTGGGCGAACTGTCCCTTTAATGTACTAAGCCAATACTGCTGTAAGGGTTAACTGCTTAGCAGAAAAGCTGATCTATACCATAAAACATGCTTACCAGCCATGGGACAGAAACCATATTTCCGCTCTCCGTCATAGTCAGCAGTGGTACCGCACCACTTCATGCTATCACGACGCCCCTCAGATGTGCAATCTGTGTAATTGCGTCCATTATACTTGAAGGGGAATTGGCAAAGAGCACCATTCGAGTTTCCTCCACGGGTTGTCACAAGCACTGAAGAAAACAACAATCAAACAAACAAATGATAAACACTTAATCCCCTAGCAAAAAGGCCAAGACACTGTGATTTATTTTGTATACTGTTACGACCAAGGTTTTATTTTCTTGGTCAAAAGAGGCTCTGAGATGCACTTACGGTTCTTCTGGGTACAGAATGAGTACAAGCCATCGCTGTCATAATCAGATGTGGTACTGCACCATAGCTGCCCATCAGATCGACCCTCAGAGATGCAGGAATAGTGGGTGTTTTCATTAAAAACAAAGGGGAACACACATGGCTGTCCATCAGAGTTACCTCCATAAACCTGGGACTGTCCGTCTGAAAAAATGAAAGAGAGGACAGCATTATTAATGGCACCACAGTGTTTTAATCATCAGAAAGGGAAGGGGGATTTATGACCTACCACCAGCTCAAAGAGTAGAGCATGATAATTATTATATGATGGTCATGGGTTTGATTCCCAGGAAATAAGTAAATGTTACCTTGCTCCTCGCAGCTGATTCCTCCCCCAACACAAGTGCACAGCATTTCCTTGCTGCCCTGAGTTCTGATCCAGCTCATGCCATTGTAATAGGACACCCCAGAATCGGTTTTGCAGTTGCCCTCCTCAATAAGTTCATTCAGGACGTTGACTTGGTTCATCACTGGTGTAACTCTATGAGTCACGGTAGATCCAGTACCTAGTCACAAAGACAACAGATATGGGCTGCCTGAGCTTATGGCAAATTAAAACCCAGTATCTCTTGTAGGGCTAAATATTCTTAAGGAGGAACATTTGGAAATGGAATGGAAATTATTAAAAGCTAATGGATATTATGCATCTACCAAAACTCCTGAATAAGTGTGGATGGATAAGTTTGACATGTGCAGTAAAGCAGACCACTGTCTCAACAACGTACAGCTTTTATGTGCACTGTTGTACTGTACATGCACCATACCCGGAACTGGAAACAGTTTTAATTAAAGTAACCCCTTCTGATGGGACCAATTTACCTTCTACTTCAGAGCATGTAAAGCTTTGTTTATACTTCTGCATCAAGTGATCGGCGTGACCCATGGCATTTATACTTCTGCGCGCTGTTTCTGTTGCTCTGCAACAACACTTCTGAAACGCTAGCTGGCAGTAGGTGTTTATGTTCCTCTGTGTTGAGTCACTTCGCTGGTGTTTTGTTTTTTCTGAACGCTTCCTTAATGTATAAGTGGCTCAAATTTGCTTATTTTGAGGGGGGAACCAGCGGACGTGCAACAACTTTATTCATAAGGTAAACACAAAACAACAGTCTCCATCAGGAGCTCCTTCATGGGACTCCACACTTGTAAACACTCGCTGCATCACGCTCGCGCAGCTCTCACCTCCGCCCACGCTCTTCAGCGCTACCAAGCTGACCAATCACAGAGCTTGCGTTACATTTTGTGGTGCACGTCAATGTCGCCGACAGCCAGGCCGAGGGCTATGCGTCCACGCGTAGGCTGCGCCGTAGCGTATGTGTGCGCTTGACGCAGAAATATAAATCAGCCTTTAACCTAGCACAGTAGGAACTACCAATGATGTAAGTGTATGTTGATTTTGTGGATGCATGTCATACTGAATCTGAAAAAACTACACAGTATGTAAACACTCCACTTTTATAAGGATAACAATAAATGGATCATGCCATCTTCCATCTTTCACTTGTTGATGTCATTTAATATTGCACTTAAATGATGATGGACAGCTTATGCCATTTGTGAGTTTTTACTTATGCTGAAAATGAAACCACAGGAAATTGTAGTTATTTAGTGTATAACTAAAATAGTGCAGTGGCCTAAAACTTTACATATATTATTATATTTTGTATTAAGTTGAGCTGGAGCACATTGTATTTAAATTAACAAATAAAACAGGAAAATTGGAATGAAGTAATGCAATGCCGTTCGAAGTTATTTCCATCCATTGCTATCAGCTAATTTCATACACTTACCAATGGCAGGTATTACATGGGAAGCAGCATGTCTGTCACACTTCCATTCTCCACGACCGTTCCCTGTGCAAAGACACTGCAGGGTGTGTCCACTGGAGTCAATTTTGCTCCAGGTTTCACCAATACGGTATGAGGTTCTGGTGTCCTGGTCATTACAGCGGTCTGCAGAAGACAAATGAAATGTGTCAAGCATATAATCAAGCCTTTTTAATAAAATACTTTCACATCCATTCATCCCACCCCAATTTCACTGGTCATGCTTGTTTGGGAAACACTTCAAAACATCACACTTCAGTAGGGTGTCTTTATTTATGACCATAATGAAGTGTTTGCCAACACTTTGAAGACAGAACAGTTAAAGGAAGTCGAGATCCTAATGGTGTTAGTTCACACACTTGACTTCCTCTCACTCAAGACATTAACTTCAATAGCCCTGGAAAGTGCATGCTGTAATTTTCCATGAGCATACTCCCATCCAGCTATAGGAAGCTTGCAACTTTGCTTTAATAAGGGAGGGTGTGTTGTGCAAATAGCTACAAAGTCATGAAAGAGAAATGGGAAAATGCAATGCTTGGGGGAAAAATACAGGACATCTCCTAAGCACCAAAGAAGTCACAAATATTGTTATGTAAATACATGCACTTACTTCTGGAGGTACAGGTGATACGTCCGTTGCCCTCTCCCAAACATGTGCAGTCCACGATCATCCAACCTTGATAGGGTTTCTGCCATGTCTGACCAACCACATATGAAGATCCCAGTGAGTCATCATAGCAACGCTCCGCTGTGAAGATACAGTAAATTTAGCATCTTGTTCTTTCCACTTGGGTGTGGCGTGCCAAATTTCCAAAAAAAAGAGTCACACAGCTTCATATTAGTGGGCATAACCAATCCCAACCAAGCAACAAATAAACAAACCAACCAAGCAACAAATAATTAACCAGGTCAAACCTTAAATACTGTAAACTTATTAGCCCTCCAGTGAATATTTAATAGTTTTTCAAATATTTTTCCCAAGTCATGTTTAACAGATCAAGAAAGTTTTCACAGTCTTTCCTATAATATTTTTTTCTTCTGGAGAAAGTCTTATTTGTTTTATTTCGGCTAGAATAAAAGCAGCTTTTAATTTTTTTTAAAACCATTTTAAGGTCAATATCGTGAGCCCTTTTAAGCAATATCTTTTCAATTGTCTACAGCAGTGTTTCCCAACCCTGTTCCTGAAGACACACCAAAAGTACACATTTTGTAGGGATGGTTGACATGAAACTGTTGTTTCGACACAGTATCGAGATCCCGAAGCGTAAGGGTTTCAAAACACTGCACCGAAGCATGATCCAAAACACACAAGTCACATGACCAAGGTGATTCGAAACACACAGGTCACGTGACTAAAGTGTAAAGCATCTGACATTTTAGAAAGTGTTTTGGAACCTAGCAAAGCTGCGTATAAGTGACAGGGTCGAAAAAAAAACCCAAACAAAAACTCATGTAGCCTAGTGGACCGTACATGTGCTCAAAGTTACTGTGCTGCCAATGGCCTGGGTTCAAATACCGACTTCTGCAAATATTCTGAAATTATGACTATGATGTATTTTAATAATGGTACTGTTTTATGACCAAAACAAGACTGATGTCAGACCGATGTTAAAACAAAACACATTGCAAGAACAGAGCATTTAAAAATTAATAACTATATCTGCATCTCCTTGAATTCGAACCCATTATCTCTGCATGCTAGTCTGGAACTCTCACCTCTCTACTAATTCACTTGAAACCTCAACTCTACAACGTGGGGTTTAATACCTCAATTTGCTTACTGTTTCTTTGCTGAAGCTGTACCAGAGCAATACATAACAAATGACCACTAGGTGTTACTGTAGAAAGGTTTTGTTTTTTTTAAACGTTTCAAAGCTTCGACACATTTGCTTCGACTGTTTCAGTGTTTTATGAAGCCTCGCTTTGCCCACCACTAACGTTTTCAACCTCTTCAAACACACCTGAATCAACTCATCAGAACATAAGAAGAGACTCCAAAACCTTATCTGTTATCTGAAGTTAATGGGTCAGATAACGGAGACATCCAAAATATGTACTGTTGGTGTGCCTCCAAGAACAGGGTTGGGAAACTGCTCTACAGAACAATTTTTTTAAAGTTTGGCTAGAATAAAACAAATTTAATGTCAAAATCATTAGCCCCTTTATTATTTTTTTATTTATTGGCTACAGAACAAACCAATGTTATCCACTAACTCATCTAATTATCCTAACATATCTTAACATAATAACCCAGTTAAGCCTTTTCATTACAATTTAGGCTAAATTAGTATCAAACTAGCGTCTTGCAAAATAAGTAGATAAATATACACCGTCATCATGCCAAAGACAAAAGAAATTAGTTATTAATTTTTTTTTAATAAACTCCATTAAACAAGAAATATTTTTAAAAGAATTAAACTTTCACATTACGGCTAAAGGCAAATGTACAGATAAACACTGACTCACCGACAGGTTTACAAGTCCACTCTCCCTTTCCATTGCCAAGACACACACATTCAAGCATGTAGTCTCCGGTGTCATGTGGTCGTGTCCAGGTGTCCCCAATCCTGTATGAATTCCCACCTTCATGGCAGCGATCTGTACACAAGCAAAAACGGATCAGCTTTGTAATGGGAGAAACCTTGATGTGCTATTAATTTTTGGTCTTTTACTTACTTGCAATGGTGCAGCTAATTTTGCCCTTGCCAGACCCAATACAAGTACAGTCCCATATCATGCTATCCTTTGGTCGCTCGTAGGTCTCACCGACTCGGTAGGAACGTGCATTGAATTTGTCGTAGCATGACTCCTCGGCTATAGGTGGGAAAAAATAAATGTAAAAAATCTAATTTGTGAATGAACATTTAATCTTGAAATTAACTGCTTTATAATGAATTTGGATCTCTTTGTCCCAGATAAGACACATTAAAAATGTCATAAAAATTTGTGAGGGAATAAAAACGTTTTAAATGTTTTAAGACCCTCAAAAGATCTTTTTTTATTTTTATAATTAATTTTCTAAGAGATAAAATCAGTTATATATTGTGTACTGGACATTTTAAAACTATTAATCTATTTTGTTTGTAATTTATTTTCTTTATATATATAGTAGTAAACATTTGGATCAAAACCTTTCATCAAAGTTGTCCTAAAACTGTTGAACAACGTCCCTTCTTGTCTTTGATGTACTTCAAATGTTGACTACTGTAGTTGCAGTATACGTTTGGCTTGTTTTTTAGCAATCCAAAAGTAAAAATTTAACAAATGATTCTCATAATTCTTACATTATTATTATTATATATTTCTTAAATTATAAAATACAGAGACAAAATTGCAACTTAAATGTTTTGTGTTTTTTTCCCACATACACAAATTTATAAAAAAGCTGCTCAGATACAATATAAATGGTTTTAGTTAACAAGTATTAATTAATCACTGTTTTATAAGATAAGAATGTTGAAATGCAAAAATAATATGCAAAACTTGAATATGTTTTTTCTTGTTCTGAAAAATTACAAACAAAACAAAGAAGAAAGTTATAATAATGCAAAAAAATAATAAAATAACAGTTTATTTTGTTTGTGAAGGGGCTGTATAAGGTACAAAAATCGACAAAGAATGTAGCTTTATAATTTAGCGTAGTATTAAGTGATGAAGAATAAAAACAAGTTCATAAATAAACTGTAAAAAAAAAATACAATCATGAAAGAAGAATTTTGCAAATAGTTATTAGCCAGGTAATGCTGTGTGCAGTCTTCTTTAATTACACCAAATTGAACTCGTTTATAGCCAAAAGGGTTTACGTAGATACTAACATGAGACATCATCATGTACAAAAGCTTGAATACGTTATAAGGCTTCAGTAGAGCTTCATATTACAGACAGAAGTTGACCAGACAACTCTTTAATATAGGCTACAATGTATAGGTACGTAATTGCGCTGGAAAGCATATATTAAACGTTATCCTAATGAATACAATATCATAAAAATAAAATAAATAAATAAACTAGTATGAATTATAAACACATAAGCGCTCACCTGCAGGTTTGGATCTACACTTGACCCCTGACGCTCCCTCACAAGTGCACTTGAGAGTGCTGTCCATGTAGGGCCGCTCCCACTCATCGTTCATCCTGTATACACGACCGTTGTCATTGCAGCCACCTGAAGGGACGGTAAAAAACGAAATTAAATACTAAAACAATAAATATATGACCATATAACTCACTTACACTGCGAACTGTTATCTTGTGGTCTGATTAAGACGTTAAAATTCAGAAGTTATATGGAAAGTTCGTGTTTTATCCTCATATAAATAATTCGATTAACTTACTTTCGTGGATGGCTAAACTCCTGGCCTCCTCGTAGACTGTGTCCAGGTGAATTTGCTGCTGCTGGGCTTGTCTTTTGCTTTTCCCTGCGGATTGTGGCATGCAATGGACAGATCCGCTGATGCACAGCAGCAGTAGGAGTCTCTTTACTGACACACGGGTCATTTTCACCCGCTATATGGAAAGCAGCTTCTGGCTTCGACTGCTATTCGGCTGCTTCTCCTGATTGTATACAGTGCTGCAGCTCCGCCGTCCAGCTGGTGTGGGACGAGTGCTCTTTTAAAGGGGGGTTTTATCCAGTAAAGGGAGAGAGAGAGAGAGAGAGTTTGGAGGCTTGATGGGAGGATCTCTCACCCTCTCCAGTCTCTGCGTCACTGACGGGAAATCTGGCAAAACTCAAGCATCACCTGCGCAGTCATGAACCCGCAGGTAACTGTCATCTAGAGTTCACATTTATTCAGAGCAGAACAAGTTCTTTATTTTGTTGATATATTTTGTATAATATATACAGTGCTCAGCATAAATAGGTACACCCCATTTGGAAAATATATATTTTTACCAATTTCTCAGAGAATATGAGTAATAT
>CAIGQZ010033037.1:1609938-1624699 GCA_903798205.1 Danio tinwini
TGGATCTGCACCGTTGCCCCCTTTTGGCAGCCTTGGGTTCAGCATAATTTAACCAAGTCAAAAAGTTATGGAGGTCATGGTCATTTGTCAACAGTACAGTAGTTCAATTCATATTTGTTGTGGGTTATTTTGTCAGTTTCCTACCATGTTACTACCATGACATAGTTCACAACAACCGATACCATGTCCCAAATCTTGCTGTTACACACTCAAAAGTATATATATTTACCCTCACAAAAAAAGTACATACTTTTAGGGCATAGTATAAGTATGCGAATTGGGACTGGAATGGATAAAAAAAAAAAAAATCATGATCATGAATCAAACCAATGTCCAAATTTTCATATTAAACAAGTTCATTTAAAATTCGTCATCTCGCACTTCATCAGTATGGATCAATATTTTTGATGACATCACGCTGCACTTCAGCTTGTCATTAAATCTTCTGGCCCATCAAATACGAATCTGAGCTGAAATTAGTCACTTGTTTATAATACTGGCCATCTGGCAGAACGGGCAGTTTCCCGCTGGGCCAGCGTACTTTTTGGGCCGGGCTGATCATCTTCTTATGAACTGATCGGCCTATAAAACACTTTGCAGCATGCCGTTTTTTTCTGCCTAATTAATTGATGATGCTTTGTGACACTTTGAAAGTAAGATGTTTTTTGTTTTTTCGGACAGACCAGCCCATGTCACATAATCTGCAGCCCATTAGTTCTTTTCTTTTTTGACTGAGCTGACCCAATCACAAATTCCCATTTTGGGCTGTGTGATCGTGCAATGTTGGTGTGTATTTGTCAAAATAGTTGAGAGTCACGCTTGTCTCAAACCACATGCGCACGTATGCACAACGCGCATCTAGTTACCTATCTGTCTATATAAATAATTTTTTTTTTACTTCATCTGCACCAAGGTCCGCGGCAACATCCTCCCATGCTGTTTCCTTAACCTGCAATTCTTTATTGTACAAAGTATATAGATCCTAAAGAACTGTATGCTTCTCAAGCTCTATTAGGCCCAATCCCAATTCTACCCCTCAGCCCTTCCCCTTACCCCTACCCCTTGTTTTGCACGTTCATGTGAAGGGGTAGTGGTGTCCTCTTTATTCCCTTTAATTAATTTCATTAGTCATTAATTTTCAATGGGAGCCGGCGGCAATAAGCGGCGAGGAGCAGCGCGGCGCGTCTTCGCCGGTGTGGGCATCGAGGAGAGTTGAATACAAGTCAACTTTATGGTAATGACCTGTGACGCGGTTCGGCGGCAAGCAATCTGAATGTAGAAGTCCACCGCTTGAGAGGAGTCCAGAGAACACAGTCACTGTGAACTTTGGTACCGACCACATGTTCCCAAGGGTTTTAATATTATGGTCGCCGGATTTCCAATTATTTGCAATGTTATTCTTACAGGAACATACATTAAAAAGTTACTGGCGCGTTACTGATGTGCAGCAATGTTATATATATATATTTTTTTTTTTGTAAAAAAGCGGGAATCTCATGCGACAATGCAAAACAGTATGCTTCAGAATATTTCAGGCATATAGACACATTGGATAATTAAGTGGAGCAAAGCCACACCACATGCAACTAGATCTTTCATAGTTTAATGAATTTGATAAGTGTGCAACATCTTCATGCTAGAAAGCATGTTTTATGCGGGAATGTAATTGATTTGCTGATATGCTGCAATGGCTCCTTTAAATACAAGATCAATGTAACGAATTTTGACGCTCTCGCCGCCGGAGGTGAAGGCAGACAGCGTCGTCGCCAGGGTGGTCAGAGTGACCTTTGACGATCTCGCTGCTTTCGGTGTGAACGTACAGTAAGGGGAAGGGGTATACACCACTTTGAACGAAGATTTTTAGGACCACACTCGAAACCTAGGGGTAAGAAAATTTCCCAGAATGCACCAGCTACAACGGCAGGTTCGCTGTACCCGGAAGTAAGGAGAGCCACAAATTAGTATTTTTTTGTGATTATTACTAATTTTTACAACAAACAAACACGTTTTTAATATATTCATAAACGCGTTCGTGTTTTACCGTCATGCTTTTATAAAAAAAAGCTCAAATAAAAACCGCTAAATTTCGCGATCTATAATCCCTAACAATAACTCCTGTACTGTAGTCCCACAACATTCTGACACTCGATGACACTCAAATACCCTGTCAGAAAAGTCTAGTGGCTGAGAATGAGCTTTTTACAGTGTCTGCTATAATGTTAATGTTGTTTTTGGTGTGTTTACATAGATGAATATGGCCACGGTGTAAATGTGCAGTATAGTTATGATCTTATTGCCACATTAGATCATTATGATAACATAATATATGCCTTCAGTGATTTCCTGAAGGTAAATACCAAAAAATAACACAACTGCAATAACTACAGCAGTCGCGATCGTCTGATCTCATATGAAGCAAGAGATCGCGACATATGATGACGTGTGCAGGTGCTGTAGTGCTGTCCCAATTCTTAGGGGTAAATTTTGAAGCCCTTCCCCTTCACACTCGTTTTAAGAGCCAAGGGGAAGGGAAAGGGGTAGGGATACAAAAAAAGAATTGGGATTGGGCCATAGTGTCATTCATGTCTTTTGAGATGCACTCGGTCAGAAGACAGTCACCTGTGATATCACATTTCGTTTTTGATCGTCAGCATGATGTAGGCTTATAGTTACAATAATATTTATACTATATGGTTATAATGCTATTTATACATGATAAAACTAGCATGCAACTTAAGCAGAACTAATACTATTTTTTACGTTTAGTTTTGTAGTTTGTGTCCAAACAAATATTTGTTGCATTTTTTTTTTTCGTTTCATGGTTTCATTCATTTAAGTTCATTTGATTGAATATAAACAATCTTTAATCTATGTTTGATGTTTCACTGCTGAGTTAAAAAAAATTAAGGGTCTCTGACACCTTGCTTTTATTATTTAACTTTATTTGGTTAATCAACATTAACTGTGCGCATCAGCAGGCAGTTTTTGTTATGTTCATTATTTAATATAGGCTCCCTCAAAACACACAGACACACACAAGATGGACTTCCAGTGTGGATTATAATTTTATAATATAAAATAATAATAAATATATATATATATTATTTAAATTTATCAACTTTCATGTTTCCTATCACTTTTGTGCTTTTATAGAATAGGAAACATACCCAAGGACGTGCTGTGCACAAATGGGTAGCATTTTGATTGTATAGTGGGCCGCTCTGGCTCAAAATGCAAGATCCAAGTTTTTGTCCCAGTCCAGCCCTGATGACATATAAGCGCCCAAGTTTCCAAAAAAAAAAAAAATCAAGAAATTGGTTCTACAAATTTCCTGGTATGAATTTCATGCATATTTGTTAGCTGAGGGTGGGACTTGTGAAGGCAGTGTTTGGTCAGTTTGAGGCAGACTCAGCATTGTGAGGAGAGTGTGTGTAATCATGTCCAACGCCCACAGATGTCTGTGAGCCATAGTGATTTTACACGTTCTCGCAAGAAGAAACAGAGATCCACACACCTGTGCAGACAAGATCTGTTCACACACTCATCCACAATTCAATCACTGGAGTGCTGTTGATTTCCACAGTTCAACAGTCTAATGTCACTTATTGGATGAATACAGTAAAAATAAAAAAAAATTAAAATTGTTCTAATGCAAGTTCTGAAATGAAAAGCTGAATTTGCAGCATCATTTCTCATCTTAAGTCGCATGATTCTTCAGAAATCATTTTAATATGTTGCTCCAGGAACATATTATTGAACATGTACACATAGACATGGTGGCACAGTGGGTAGCGATGTCGCCTCACAGCAAGAAATTCGCTGGTTCAAGCCTCGGCTGGGTCAGTTGGCGTTTCTGTGTGGAGTTTGTATGAATAGGTGAATAGGTGAATTAAATAAACTAAATTGGCTGTAGTCTATGTGTGTGTGGATGAGTGTGTATTGCAGCTGGAAGGGCATACACTGTGTAAAACATATTGGATGAGTTGGCGGTTCATTCCGCTGTGGCGACCCCTGATAAAAAAAGGGACCAAGCTGAAGAAAAATGAATGAATGAATAATAATAATTTATTTATTGTTCCACTTGTATGCAACTTGAGGTAGTTGGCTTAAGTTTCATGCAGAGAACAGATGACAATGCTGTTAATACAGACTGAATTGCATTTCATTTGCACATTAGCTAATGACAGACAAATGTCGGTTGCTCAAACAAGCTAAGAGAATATTTATGGGTTGCAACCGTAATGGCAACTTAAAACTTCCTTACTATATATGCAATTTAATAGGAAAAGAAAAACAGTACAGGAGAAAAAGATAAGGAATGTCTGAATTCACAGCAAAAATAATAGTCAAAAAGTATTTCCAGACACCATAAGTGTGCAACTCATTAACACTTCACCATCCCTTAAGGCCAAAGCAGAACATTTCTGTAGAGAAGTGACCCAATGAAACTCACGCTAACTAGAAAATGCTAACATTGCAGATGTACTACATCTATATTACATTTAAACAACACATGTGTAATATATAAAACATGCTTTTCAGTGGTCCTGTAAGTAATAAGTACAGTGGGGGAACCATGTATTGATAAGTATAAATGTGGGGGTTGCTTTCTAAGTACTAAGAGATTTCATCTGCTGTCTGGGCCTTCACTGCCTATCTACACCTCCTTTTCTTCATCCGTTCAATACTTTGCCCCTGCGTCATTTCATTTCATTACAGATAACTTAACTTGTAAACTAATTACATTTGTTTTCTTTTGCATATATGGGTTTCTTTGGTTGTTACCAACATCTGGTGAAAATATCAAGTTAACAGCACCTTTAGAAATATGTTTTCTGTGCTTCGGTTTCCCCCACAGTCCAAAGACATGTGGCGTATAAGTGAATTGGATGAACTAAATTGGCTGTAGTGTATGAGTGTGTGTGAATGGGTGTTACCCAGTACTGGGTTGCAGCTGGAATCCGCTGCATAAAACAAATTCCTGAATAGTTGGTGATTTATTCCACTCTGGCGACCCCTAATAATAAATGAGTAAGCTGGAGGAAAATAAATGAATGATCTCTGCTTATTAAACTGAGAACTCTACAGACTACAGTTGCATTATATTGAAGGTCATTTGAACATGATATGTTTTCAGTCAGGGACTCTCATTTGCGGTAACTTGTAGTTGAGATGTCTTCATCACATGTCCTGCCAGAACCAGGTGGGAGTACATTTACGGTCAGTGGGATAAAGCCAGCGAGACACTTTCAACCCTTTTAAGGGGTGTTTGTGAGAGATTTCTTCTAAACGTAGATATGTTTCCATGGAGAGCCAAACACAATCTTTAGCCACTGAGTCACAGATTGGGCTAATTGCATTTAAATGCCAGATGTTACTGCAATTAGTATGTACAAAAACCCCCAAAACATCTACTTCCATTAGTCTAAAATACAAGATAATCTGTCTTTTTGCTACATACACAAAAAAAATTATTCATTAGATTTACATTTTTTTAAGGTAAGTAGTTGCAAACAAACTTAATTTGATTATTATTTTTTTATTAATTTGATTTAATTATTTAAATTCAGCCCATATACATTGTTTGCAAGCACTTACCTTAAAAATGTAGTAAATCAAATTAATCATTATTTTCAGTATACTTCACATTTTAATGGTGTTTTTTTCAGCATGACATTTGTTTAAAAGTGGATTGGTGAAATTGCAACTCTTGCAGACAGTTCAGAGCTTGACAAATAGTCTTGGATATTATTAAGTTTTGAAGAATCTGAAAAAGTGGAGTGAGATTAACATTATTTATCACTGGCAATGCTGGGTTCCACACTATTGATTTGATTTGTGTTGGGGCAACATGAGGTAATTAAGTTAATTGGTCCCACTTTATATTAAGTGTCACTTATACCTGTGAACTTACATGGTAACTAGATGTGTAAGTTGTATGTAACTACAGTGTATGTACACACTAGTACATAGTATTTACTTGTGTAATACTGGTGTAACTACACACATGTAACAACACACTGAATAGTATGTGCAAGTGCAAGCCCCGGGCTCAAGGACTTTATGAGCTCAGGGCTGTCTTCCAGGACAGCATGCCAAACTCGCTTTATAATCAATCATTAGCTTCAAGTGTGAACAAATGAAAACTACTTCATTATAATGAGCTGAAACAAAACAGTTGAGTTTTTTGGGGGACAACTTAATTTCCTCCAAAAACTCAAGAATTGTGTTGTTTCAGCTAGTTTTAAACAAGCAGCTTGAACAAACAGCAAATGTAACTTTGACTTGTTATCAGAAATAGACCATTTGTGTACAGTTTCTGACTAGGAAATTAATATTTACTACTTAGAAATTTGGAGATAATTTTAATATTTGAGTTTCAAATTAAGTGACACGATGGCTTAGTGGTTAGCACTGTCACCTAACAGCAAGAAGGTCGCTGGTTCGAGTCCCAGCTGGGTCAGTTGGCGTTTCTGTGTGGAGTTTGCATGTTCTCCCCGTGTTGGTGTGGGTTTCCTCCAGGGGGTCTGGTTTCCCCCACAGTCCAAAGACATGCCCTATATGTGAATTGAATAAACTAAATTGGCTGTAGTGTATGTGTGTGAATAAGAGTGCATGGGTGTTTTTCCAGTAATGGGTTGCAGCTTGAAGGGCATCTGCTGTGTAAAACATATTCTGGAAAAAGTTGGCGGTTCATTCCGCTGTGGCAACCCCTGATTAATAAAGGGACTAAACCGAAGGAAAATGAATGAATGAGTTTCAAATTAGGACAGAGCACACACAAATTTGTATTATTGATTTTTTTTTACTTTGATTTGCATTACAACTTACATCAGACTGACCAAAATATTAAGTTACACTTAAGTATACGTATTGAGTTAAACTTAAAAAAATAGATAAACCTGGTGTACTTATTAGAATAAGTTAAAGCAACTTGGAAAACATTGTTGTCATATCTTTTTGTTAGGGATGTCCCAATTTTTTTGGCCTCAGTTTTGAGTATCTACCGATAGCGAAACCCGATCCGATACTTCTATAATACATTAAAAAATTAAGAGTGAAGGAACAGATCCAGGATATTTTTTATTTAATTCACCTTATTTTAACATTTAACAAACAGAGCACTTCTGTGAGGTGGCTTGAACAATCAAGAAATAAATAACATCAATTCTTCACTTTTGGACTTTAGTGCAACAGTAAATATAAAAGATAGTCTAATACAAAAACAAATAGCACCTTAACTTAAAACATCCGGCAGGCAATCCCAAGTTCACATATCTCACAGTTTGCTATGGCAATGTTGTCGTCATCAACTTTATAATACCTCCAGACTGCAGACATACTCGCGATTTCCGCTTCAAGCTGCTTCCGTGTTCTACTTTGCAGGCATTTAACCAATAGCGTCTCTGCAACAAAGTGGTCATGCCGTACGCATTGCTGTTTCTGTGTGAAGTCAAGACAGCCACTGCATAACTAGATGTGTTCAAAAGTAGTGAGAATATACTGTATAAACCCATATATACAGTATATATATATATATATATATATATATATATATACACTCAAATGAGTGCTGATTTGGAGGTAACATTCGATTCCGATCAAGTCTGAAACTGTGTGATCGGACCCGATTTCCGATCATGTGATCGGATCTGGACATCCCTACTTTTTGTCATATAATTTTTTTGTCATGTAAACTTTATTTTGTAACACAACAGAAGAGTATTTTAAAATCGTGTTGGTTTTCTCCTCTGCCATTAGCTTTCGCTTGTCGGCCTGCAATGCATTCTGGATTACCTGCGCTTCGCTAGTTCGCACAAGTCACCTCTTGATGCATCCTTGGCAAAAGGGGTGGAGCAAGTACACATCAGGGAATTTTATCTTGGCAAGATTTAAACTTTGAATTGGAACAGTTCTTCGGGGATCGTTGATGCCATTTCACGAGGACACAAGGATGCAAGTACAGACAAGAACTATTGAGAAACAGCCTGTGGCTGTGTCCGAAACATACTTCCATACTATACAGTACGCTAAAATCAGTATGAGAGCCGAAAAGTATGTCCGAATTCATAATTTGAAAATCAGTTTGCGAGAAAAACCCGGATGACCTTCTACTTCCAGCAAGGTTCTGAAGTACACATGCCATGCACGCTGTGCTATCCCATGATGCCCCGTGAGAGAATTCATGAATGGGAGTGAAGTGGCGCAACTGACGTGGGTAGGTCACGTGACCACGACAAAATGGCGTATGTAGTTTGTCTGCATTCCATCAAAAAGCTTAGAATGACTGAAGGCACTGTCACGATGGCAAGCAGCTGCTTTATTTTTTATTAATTTATTTAAAAAGCGCATTTAAGCTGAGATACAACCTGAAAGACGACAATACACTTACTATCACAATCGTCAGCACTTTTAATAGTTTATTTTACAGACTTTTAATATGCTGTTGTTCTATTGGAGTTTTCATTCCAAAATGTCTGCCGCACCATTTAGTGGCTGTTTCCCAAATCACATAGAGTGTCGCCTCTTGGTGATTCTACGCTCTTTGATTCCATTCATACTGTGCACATTCATACTGTATAGAATGCACTTTTCTAACGGCTGAGTAGTACATTTAAATTCAAATGTAGTACCTACTGAGTAGGCGGTTTCGGATGCAGCCACTGTCTTTTTCCTTCTGGACCCTGGTACGCTTGCGTCATCAAGCTGCTGTTTTGTGTACGGCTGTTGCCAGGTGACGGACACAAAAGCAAAGCACCAAAATGGAAAGACGTCAACACATCGCGGTCATTCTGCTTTTACTGAAACTTTTGGTTTTGGACATACAGAAAAGGACTCGTGTCCATTATCCACAAAATATTATAAATGTTCAGAACATAACGTGATGTCTGCAGAAGCTGTTTTTGAAGGAGACAATTAAGCAGACATTATCACTGTGCTTGAATTAACGTTATGAAAACGAAAGTTTGTTGTACAGTTGGCGATTCTAGTCCTCCATTTTCACTAGGCTAACTCTTTCTCTCTTCTTAACTCCTCATCTTTAAAATTAAAGTGTTTCACATTAACACACAGTATTCTAGTTTCTCCATACTAAGCTAGCAGAACGTCACTTCACCTCATCAAGCATGTTGGACTGACGGAGCTTTGACAACGTGCTGGATTCCACACAAACACGCCGGTACGCTGAACCAGTTCCACTCTCTAGTGAGCGGATGGTGAAGCGCGGTGACGGCGAGACCGTGTTATCCTCAGGGAAACTCAGTGACTCAGCGCTGACGCTCAGGTAGATGCGAGTGCGTGTTTGTTGAGCGTGTGTGTTGAATGCTGACGGTTGTTTCAATCATTTACCGCTCTCGTCTCTGTCTGGGAGAAAATGTGGCCTTTCATTGGGTCATTTGTACTGTACATAGACATGTAGGCAGCTGTGAGAGAAAATATGATAAATAATTATGTGATTTCCTCCATAGGGCCCCGTTTACAACTGTTTTTAAAGGAACACTCTGCTTTATTTTTGCAAATCACTTTTTACAAGTCAAGTTAAGCAACTGAGTTTTAGAACATTTGAATCTATTAAGTTGATCTCTGGGTCTGGCTGGAGCACTTTTAGCTTAGCTTAGCATAGATCGCTGAATTGGATTAGACCATTAGCATTACTCTCTAAAAATTTTGTAAAGGGTTTTCCTATTTAAAGCTTGACTCGGTAACACTTTCAAATATTGGTTCATTAGTTATGTATTTACTAACATGAATAAACAATTAGTATTACATTTATTACTGTATTTGTTAATCTCAGATAACAGTAGTTCATGTTATTTAGGTTCAATAACGTTTAACAAAAGAACTCGCAGTGCATTAACTAATTAACAAGCGCGACTTTGGATTTTAATAATGCATTAGTTAATCTTGAACTATGATTAATAAATGCTTTACAAGATTATTCATACTTAATGTTAGTAAATACATGAACTAACATTAACTAATGGACCATTATTCTAAAGTGTTACCTTTGAGTCTTCTATAGTTGCATCGTGTACTAAGACTGACAAAATAAAAACTTGCTATTTTTATATTCTCAAATGGTCTGCTAATGGTCTAATCCGATTCAATGATTTAGGCTAAGCTAACAGGCATGAAGAATGACAGAATGGATTCAAAAATGGCGAGGGCTATGCGATCACGCAAAGGCTGTGCTGGGGCATAGACGAGCGATTGAGGCAGAAGTATAAATTAGCCTTAAGACTAATGGAAAATGAAAAGTTGCTATTTTGTATGTTGATATTGCTATAGGAACTACAGTCTACTCTCAAATCATCTGCTAATGGTCTAATCCGATTCAATGATTTATGCTAAGCTAAGCTTATTGACTTAATGGATTAAAAAATGTTAAAACTCAACTGTTTACAAGCTCATTCGGAAAACGTAGTCCCGTGGACGTTTCTGGAGACTGCGAAATATGCCCCAGGAGGTATGTATGGCTTGCATTTCATTTCATTTTTTTTTAAACGAATGCTACGGGGCGGTTTGATGCCGTTCCTTTTCGTGCTTACCAGCTGACTGCTCACCTCCATGTGGAGGGCTTTCCTGCCGCAACCAGTTTGTCCCGTTAGCTCGTCGTGTACGTCTGCAGACTTGAGACCCAGAAAGGAATTGACCACGACAATGATGGGGTTTGAGTCCGGGGAAGAGCGGTTCCAGAAATCAGATAAGACAAAAACAAAATCCAAAAAATAAAATGAACAAGTAAATAACAGGGTGAAGATGTGATAAAATCTGAAAACGTGGTAAAAATCAGACGAGGGCTTTTCTTTTTTTCTGGATGGCTTTGGGTTTAGGGAAGTAAGTGGGTGGGCGGGTCAATCGATAAAATAGGTTGGGTTTAGGGAAGGAAGAGGGTGGGTCAGTCGATTGTTCGGCCGGCCAGTCACTCGTTCGTTCAGTCAGTCAGACTGATGGTCAACAGCGGCCTCTGGTGGGTTTACGCGAGAACAACGGGCGCGAACGGCACTCGCAAGATAAATTTGAGACATGAAAAAGCTCACACAGCAGCCTCTCGCGGATTCGCTAAAACAAAACCTGCAAAAATACGTACCTCCCGGGATGTATTTCGCGGTCTTCAGAAACGTCCACAGGACTAGCTGACTTGCAAAATGAGCCTATAATGTGTTTTAGTCAGTGTTTACACATTAATTTGTCCACTTATACATGTTACTTTTATGGAGAGGATGGCCTTTTGGTAGGTATATATATGGGATAGTTCTCAGATTTAACTACTTCACGGGACTCGACACTTGTAAACACTCGCTCCAATGGGTTTATGTGGCTCTCGGTCTCACCGATACTGGTCACAGCTACCAAGCCGACCAATCGCAGAGCTTGTGCTACGCGTTTTGGTGACTTGTAGTCACATTTTTAAGAGATGCGCGTCGATGTTAACCACGGTGAGGGCTATGCAATCGCATGATGGCTGCGCCTGAGAATAGACGTGCGCTTGACGCCGAAGTATAAATCAGCTTTAAGACTAATGGAAAAAGAAAAGTTGCTATTTTGTATGTTGATATCGCTATAGGAACTACAGTCTACTCTCAAATCGTCTGCTAATGGTCTAATCCGATTCAATGATTTATGCTAAGCTAACAGACTCGGAGATTGACCAAATGGATTAAAAAACTCAACTGTTTAACTCTTAGTGGCCTGTTTCCACTGAGTGGTACGGTATGGTACAGTACGGGTCGGATACCAAACCAAAACCGTACCCCTTTTTCAGCACCAAACACAAGAAAGGGTACCAAAAGGCGGAGCAAGACGCACAGCTGAACGCTATTGGTTTACAGAGATACGTCTCAAGCTCACGCAACAAGCCAGAATGAAAACAAAGAAGCCACCATGTTTTCATGCACAGCCGAGAGACTATATACATATAATAACGAGCCTTGTTCGATCTGGGCTCAAACGAACCTTGTTGTCGTCTTGGTGAACAGCCACAAAGCCAAAAAACAGCAGATTTTACCCTGTGCCCCATAGTTTTTTACGAACCAGTCTGAAGCGCGAGCGGTTTCGTTTTCTTGTTTGCGCTCGCCGTGCGTCTATATTTGAAATAACAAACTTCTTGAGCTGATGATAATAACGTGCGCTTGATTATTTACGTGCTTTTGAAACCTGATCCTGTCAGAAACTGACAAACGCGAGAATGACGCGCCAAAAAACAAAAGGAGAAGGCTGGAAAAAAAGGAGCACATTTTTTGCATTTTTATTGACTCAACGTACAACTTCTGAAAGCAAAGATCAAATCATGCCTGGCTAGTATGTTTCGACCTACAGTCTATGGTTTCAACAACATGTCTTGATTTCATTATTAATATGCTATATTAAGATGATCGAAATAATGCACTTTCTCCTGTTCTCTGATTGATTCTTCAAACTCAGCGCAAAACAGCCTCATGATCGCGTCTGCAACTAGTTCACGTCAGTCTGTTCATTCACAAACTATGCTTGAAGTGAAAGTGAAAGTCTCTCTTAATGTATTTTTGTGTGAACTATTAAATATATTCCCATACAGGAGGATCTAGCGAGGCTCAATGGTATTTCTGCCATAGACTGTAAAATAAACTTGCATATGAGCTTTATACGCGCTCTGGCAGAGCTGTTCCCTGTTCTTGTCAGCGATCTCCTAATAATATCCAGCTGCAAACTCCCATCAGATTGACGCGTTTCAACAGATTTAGGGCGTTTTACTGTATTTTACATTTGTCTGTATATTTTTAAATAGTAGATATTTAATAGTATATATTCAGTCAGTCCAGTTTAAAGCAAAAGCTGGTCTTTTGCAATCTTTCTATACATATATAGTTTTAATATATTACATATATAGTTAGTAAATAAAAGTAAATATTATAGTAAGTATAAGTATTACAGTAAGTAAATTATTATAGTTAATAGTAAATAAATGTATATATATTTTTTAATAAAATACTGATAATAAAAGGCACAACAATATATGTTTATTTGTTTTATATTTGTTAATAAATAAATGTTTAAATGAGCATTTCATACAAACATTTTAGAGAAAAAGTTTGACAGGTGGGCCTTCAAAAATTGATCGGAGAAAGAAGTGGTCCCCGAAGTGGAAAAAGGTTGAGAACCCCTGCTGTAGACAATCAAGAATAAATATTGCTTAAGAGGGCTAATAATATGGAGCTTTTTTATTATTAAAAACTGCTTTTATTCTAGCCTAAATAAAACAAATAAGAAGAGAGAAGAAAAAAAAATATTATACGAAATACTGTGAAAGATTCCTTGCTCTGTTAAACATCATTTGGGAAATATTTGAAAAGGTATATAAAACACTCTTGAAACCAGCATAGAGTCTTCTTATAACAGGTAGGATGTAGGCAAATAATGGATACTGCAGCATAATCTAATCTGCAAATGCCACTTAGTTTATTGTGCAATGACTCCCAACCATTTGTACGTGCTGTTCATGTGTCCAAATAGTTGTTCAGGCCTCTGTATTGTTATTTATGGACACAGTAATTAACAATATCTATATATAATCATTTCCAGAGGCGTAGTAACCATTATAACTTTAAGAAATGTCTATGTTTGTCCACTCACGCTTTGACTCATGTCTTCCCACACAAATGATTGGAATATTTCATACACCCTCATTTTAATTTGCAATACACAGCTAATCTGGTGCAACATGACTTTCACCATTTTCAATTATACCCAAATGTCAGTCAGAAAATTGCCATAATTGATCATCTATTTTTCTTTGTTCTTGAATACATCACATGACTCACTCTATTTGGCAATGTCCAGACATCTAGGAGTTTCTTTTTTTCACAAAACAGGCCACAGTTTTAAGCACAGGCAATGCTTATTTAGTGAGTGATAGTTGCATGACCTGACAGTGTCCTGGTGCTCATAGTGTCCTCTGATCTCCAAAAGTACAGACACACACTCACAGGTTGGGCTGAAGGAGACATGCCTAAAATGGACAAGAATGTCTGTGTTTTCTCTGCTAGCCAAAAGCAAAAAAATGTCCTGAGTCATCACATCCAACCAAAAGCAAACTAAGGATCACTGTGACCTTTTCTTCATTTTTTCCTTATCATGGCCTTTTAAAATATTGTTTTATTCTTCGTGATGTTTAATCACCAGATGTGTTTGTTAAGTTTTGAGTCAAAATACCTCCTCACGGGTCATTTATTATGCCATGCTGTGTGGGGGTATCTTTAAATGCTAATGAGCTTTAGGTGGTGCCCTAACAGCTCATGCATTGGTTAGTATGACAACAAAAAACAAAACATTTGCATGAGTTTTAAAGGGTACCTATTAGGGCTGCACAAGGCATATAGTCACATCGCATAGATATACAAAGTTGAGTTGGGATTATATCTGAGGAAGAGTCACAGTTTAGAACATGAGATTTGTGGAATTATTGCAGAGTTTAACTAAAATAGAGTGAAATTGCATCATTTGCATGTTTGTAAGGTCTGCGAGAGATTTAAGTTTTAAAAACTTTACAGCACGGTTTTAACATTTACAAAACCTAACCCAATACCTAAGCTACCTTAATATATATTAATAAGTAACAAATTAGGAGTTTATTGAAGTAAAAGTCATGGTTAATGGTTGGCCAATAGTGCATACCTGTCAACCCTCTCGTTTTTTTTCCCCGGGATTCTCCCATACAGGGGCGATTTTAGGATTTTCATTTTAGGGGGGGCTCAGTTCCTTATAAGGTGTAAAAAAAAAAAAA
>CAIGQZ010033037.1:1625099-1642597 GCA_903798205.1 Danio tinwini
CAAATATTATTTACTGTCATCATGTCAAAGATAAAATAAATCAGTTATTAGAGATGAGTTATTAAAATTATTATGTTTAGAAATGTGTTGAAAAACTCTTTTCTCCATTAAACAGAAATTGGGGAAAAAAATAAAGAGGGGGGCTAATAAATCAGGGGGTTGAATAATTCTGATTGCAACTGTATATATATATATATATATATATATAAAGCCTAATATTACATTTATAAGTAGTTATTTAATAGTAATACACTTAAAAATGTGTGTTTGGTTGTTTACTAGTATTCCACTGTATTACATAGACAGGCATAGCCATTTGAGTTCTGAATAAGCAAAATAGGCTCAACCTGTTTACTGTAGTAAAAAAAACTTTATATATTCATGTGCATTTTTGTTTCCATGTATTAAATAAATAAACTGCCACTTTTCTACTTAAATGACATACAAATAAATATATATTTCTGAACTTACAGGCTAATTCACATATTTCTCGATCTGAATGATAATAATAAATAAGAAGTACTTTTTTAATACTAGACAACACTTGATGTTTCTATCTCGGACAGTTAAAACGAGTACATTCTCTGAGTGGTTCTGTCACTGTGTTTAATCTTTTCTGTGCAAGACTGTATGGTATAATTAATGCCACACGAACTGTAAAATGTTTAATATTGGTAGTTCATTTTGAAATAAAAATAGCGAAAGGTTCGTTAAGAGTTACATTTTTTGCTGGAGGAACCAGCTGGGCTGATGAGGTGGATGCCAAGAAAACCCGACTGCTCCTCCGTGACATTGGGATACAGGTGATACAAGGTTATCTATATCAAAGGAATGCAAATAAGCAGAAATTATGACAATTTATCAATAAACACACACCTCGTTCTCTCACTGTCTTGCTGTTTGCTCATCAAATGAAAAACAAAAGACAGGGAGGAGCCGAATTCTGCCACCATTTTTTTTAAAATCAAATTTAAAGAGGACTGAGGCCATAATTTAGTGTACAGTTTTTGAGCTAATAGCAAAAGTTTTAGGGGGACTGAATAGAAATATAGGGGGGCCACAGCCCCCCTAAAATAGGCCTAGCAACGCCCATGCTCCCGTATTTTACAGTTCTATCCCGCTATCATCCCGTAAAGGTTTTTTCCCGTTTTTCTCCCGTTTTTTCAATCTTTCTCTGAAGGGTGGCAATAAACATTAAAGAGCCGATCCTCCCTATACACAATCAACCATCAGGGGCCGCCCCGTGCTCTTAAATGTGAATATGCACTGTGCTTTCATTTTATTTAGACATGAAAACACTTTAAAATAAAAATAAAAACAGCAGGATTTCCTTCCTTTGGGTTTTGGATGCAGGTTTGAACAGACACATATAATTAATAATAATAACATCTAAAGATGTCGATCTTGGTAGGGGTTTTTTCAAACACAACAGTTTTTGTCCTAAATGAGCATAAACAGTTAGGAAAGGAATTGTATGCTTTCATTATAATGTTAGATGTGTGCATTTTTAAAGTGACACCTCTGTTATTTATTGTAATCAAACGAAAAACCCAAATAAATGATTCATTCATTGCTCTTTAATCAGAATGTGTAAGTTATACAGTACAGTGAAGAAAAGAATAATGAGATTTGATAACTTGATTCTATTTCTTTATAATAGCTATTAATTTTAATAAGCTGAACTGTTTGCTAATTTATTTGCTGCTAATGTATACATTTTTTTGTTGTAGTAAATAATAGTAATAAAACATATTACTGACAGTTTAACTGTTTATTTACAATGAAACAGCTCCAACAGAACAGATTTGGGAATTTGGGATTTTTTAGGGGGTGGTGGTGGTGGGGGGTTAGTCCCTTATCATTGAGGTCATATCCCTTATTTTCACATCCCAATGTTGACAGGTATGCAATAGCGGGAAGTGAGCTTTAAAATAATAGGTTACTATAAATTCTTTCCAAGTAGTGCTATTCAATCATTTGGTGAAATTGTATAGATGCATTATATGGCAATATATAGCAGAAAAATAAAATATAGTCATGTCAGATTTTTTCAATATCATGCAACCCTAGCACTTATGATGCCACCTAAGAACACTGTGTAGGTATAGTGTGTCTACAGTCATATTGGAGTCATATAAAACAAAACAAGTCTCGCTTTTTAATTTTCTGACATTAAAATAGGTTCCAAATCCCAGCGATTTTAAGGCCCACCGCAATGTGACATAGCACTGCAGTTTTCCCCCACCTACCAAATTGATTGACAGGCGTGTAATTGCATGTCTCCATGGTAACACGTATAATCACGTCCACAAGACAGGATTTGCAAAGAAACTGGGATTAAAGGATCTGTTCCAACTCTCTGTGATCAGCTGCACCTCAAGAATGAGTTTAAAATGTTTTTAAAACAAGTGCATATTTGTAATGAAGAAAAGCGAGTAAGTTGATATAATTCATAACCTGATGCGTAGCATACACAACTATAGTGGTGGTTTGTGGATGTTAAATCAGATTTATTTTGTACAGTAGCATAACTGATATCCTCTCAGCAGTGTATATTAACTTGTATCCATCATATTTGCTTCGAATAGAAGATTGCAGAAACAATGCATATGTATGTGCATGTGTACTGTGAAATTCATAACGGCATTCAATCTCGCAGGTAAGCTTCAATAAACTCCTCAACAAATAACCATTATGAAAATTCCTAGTTCAATCTTATTTTTGGCTCAGAAACTGGATCTTTATTTGTGTATGTCTTTGTCACTGACTGCTGTTTTTCTGACTTAACACAGGAGAAACAGACACACATGTCGCAACAGTGGGCAGGGACATTTGCATTTAAAGGCACAGGCTACAAAAACAGCTACTATTTCCGCTGACTCCCAAATTGACATTTTCAACAGGGTATGATAAATAATGTGATGGGTATTTTGAGCTGAATCTTTACAGACACATTCTGGAGACACCAAAGACTTATCTTACAACTTGTAAAATAGGAATTCGTTAAAGCCTTGTCAGCTTAAATTCTGAATATATGGTTTTCTGAGCACACAGACATGAAGTGCACAAAAATAAAGGACCATTTTTGTATTAAACGGTTTTAATTCTATAAAAAATGTCACAAGCAAACAAAAACGAAAACAATCAAAGAACGAAACACCAGTTCATATAATATTAGGGAAGAAATCACATGTGTATCAGTATATTAGATCTGTGAATCAGTGTATCTTGAAGTTTCAGTGAATATGAAGACAACATACTACTAACACAATTCAAACAGGGTCCGCCCCCTTAGGCAGTGATTATTTAAATTTCAGAAATTGTGAGGCTTTTTCCCAAATAATAACCAAGGGCTACATTGGAGGCATTTAGAATTTTTATGGCGACATTACATACTAAAGTAAGTTAAAAAGACACCTCTAAGCCAAATTTTTCCAAGTTAGAACATTTTATCCCTGCCCACAAATTTACTGCCATTATGGGTGACCTACAGAAAGATTTGATAGATTCATTCATTTTCCTTCGGCTTAGTCTCTTATTTATCAGGGATCGCCACAGCGGAATAAACTGCCAACTATTCAACTAACAACTATTAATGTTTTACACAGCGAATGCCCTTCCAGCCGCAACCCAGTAACACCCATACACTCACGTTAACACACTCATACAATACGGCCAATTTAGTTTATTCAATTCACCTATAGTGAATTGTCTTTGGACTCTGAGGGAAACTGGTGGACTGTGAGAGACTGTGAGGGTAACTGGCGGAAACCCAGTCTTTGGACTGTGAGGGAAACCGGCGGAAATTCATGCTAACATGGGGAGAACATGCAAACTCCATACAAAAATGCCAACTGGCCCAGCCAGGACTCGAACCAGCGACCTACTTGCTGTGAGGTGACAGTGCTACCCACTGAGCCACCATGCTGCCCTGATTTGATAAATAGTTTGTCTAATTATTAGATGCTGGGAGCCAAACCCCATTAAACCAAACACACTGTTTACAGCTGAGTACACTCAACATGTCCTCATTTATCTTTACGACAGTTTGTTTCAGATGTCAGTGCTATCTGAAGGTGACGTAACCCAACAGCTGTACATTTGCTGTTGACGCCCTAGTATTTGGGCTTCCAGACTTTTTCCAGGGATGAGATGACTGGCTTGTTTATCTTAATCATAAAAATTCTGGAGAACAGAAACCAAAGGGCAGCAATTATTCAAGATCCAACGCAGGACCAGTGAATGAGCCCAAGACTTCAGTGCACATGAAACACTTTTGAAGTAAAAAAAAAAAGCACATTTTCTCTGGTAAACTAGCAGTCTCCATTCAAGCCTGATTGGAAATAAGCAAATATTATCTGACAGACCACACAAAATGTTTGAAAGGCAGTTAGATATACGATTTAGACATCCGAAAAAGCCAAAACCATGAAACAATCTGTACCATACCAAACACACACTGAGCTGTGATTCATTTAATAGTGGAAACTTACACTTACAAATTAATAGCGCACTTACAGGAGCAAAGGTTTAACGGCTTTTCCAAAAGTCATAAAATCACATCACACACAGATATCATTTTTACATTAACAGTCCACAATATTTGAGACACCAGCACCCAAACGTGATTAAATCATACATCTAGCAAAAAATTTATATGCTTATTTACCATATTAACTAAAACAAAATAACAGCAAATAGAATAAAAACTAAATTCAATGTGTATTAGTGATGCGCGGATGGGTCGGGTAATAAAAAAATACATTATGATTAACAACTATTAGATGTAGCGGGACATAGCAGATGACCAGCAAAAAAAGCAGATAGTGGACTTCACAGAAGGTGAAGATGAGACGCCCAAAATAATGGATGAAGTGCAAGAGTACTGTGCAAACGTTCAGTTAGAGGAGTCATCAGAGGAAAATCTGCTATCTTTCTGGGAGAAACAAGATCGCTTATTTACACGACTGCAGCGCCTTGCAAAGAGAAGCTTGTGCATTCCTGCAACAAGCGGTGCGAGCGAATGCTCATTTAGTGCAGCTGGCCATGTGTTGGAGGTGAGGCAGAATCGCCCAAATCCAGCCACAGTAGATGCTATTCTGTTCTTGCACAGTAGAAAGAAAAAGGCCAAGTAAACATAACATAACTGCTGTTTAGGTGAATCTGCTGTTAATAACGAACGATCCACGGTGACCTATAATCATGCTTAAAACAAAGAATTAGATTTATTAAAGTGTTGTTTGGGTGCAGATATATTAGCCTGATCTCACGAGGAAACATAAGTATTTTACGTTTTGTCAGTTTAGTGGCTAATTCGTACAAGTTGAGTCGTACGAAAATGTATGATTTTAAAAAGGAGGCGTGGCACCTAACCCCACCCCTAAAACCAACCGTCATTGGGTGATGAGCAAATCGTACTAATTTGTACAAATTAGATCATTTGAATTTGCCACTAAATCAAAAAGTTACGCATTGCTGTGAGATTGCGTTGGATATATATATCAGATAAAATAATATGTGCGGGCGGGTGGATGATTAGAATGAAGGAGCGGATTCTGGTAACACTTAAGCTGATACGCGCATCTCTAATGTGTATTACTTAAGATTATGCAATTTGGTTGTATTATTTGTAATATTACAGGACTGCTACCTCCCTGTACACTTCCATTTCTATTTCACATGAATGCTGATCATTCAAACTTCTGTTCAAACTAAAGTAAATGAAGCATGACTGTATCGACAAAACAACAAAGCAGTATAAGATTTTAAGATTGATAATAATTAATGCTTCTTAACCCTTTGACTTTCACTCTAAGACCATTCTATTTGGTTACATTGTACTCCTGACACATTATTTAAGTTTTATTCATTTTCTCTTCGGCTTAGTCCCTTTATTAATCTGGGGTCACCACAGCGGAATGAACCACCAACTTATCCAGCATATGTTTTTCCAGCTGCAACCCATCACTGGGAAACATCCATACACACACATACACTACGGACAACTTTAGCTTACCCAATTCACCTGGAACTTGTGGGGGAAACCGGAGCACCCGGTGGAAACCCACACGAACATGGGGAGAACATGCAAACTCCACACAAAAACGCCAACTGACCCAGCCGAGGCTCGAACCAGCAACCTTCTTGCTGTGAGGCGACAGCGATACCCACTGCGCCATTGTGTCGTCATTTATTTATTTGAGTTTTATTCATACGTTAATTTTCCATTGGCATAGTCCCTTATTTATCAGGGGTCGCCACAGCGGAATGACCCGCCAACTATTCCAGCATATGTTTTACGCTGCGGATGCTCTTCCTGCCACAACCCAGCACTGGGAAACACCCATACACTCTCACATTCACACAGAGCTTGTGATATTGTATAGTTTTGTTCCGCTCATTTTTGCGATTGTCTTATAACATCCGATTCAGTTGCCTATGGGTGAAGTGACTTCACTCTCAGAAATAAAGGTACAAATTTGTACCTAAAAGCTCCATATTAATACCTCAAGGGTATATATTAGTACCTAAAAAGTACAAAAGTGTTAAAATCTTTAGGTACTAATATACACTTTTGAGGTACCAATATGTACCCATTAAGTACAAACATGTACCTTTTGAAAAGGTACCACCCCAATGACAGCTCGCATACCTTTATTTCTGAGAGTGTAGGAATAATAAACAGCTGAAAATGGTGAAACTACTTGCTTTACAAACAAGTGTTTGCATGACTATACAGACAAAGTAGAATAATATAATAATTCAATATCAGTTTGCAACATCAAGCAGCATAACAAGTTGTTTCTAATGTCTAAAAATGAATGGAAGTAAATGAGAGTAAAAGTCTCAAGCAAAAATGATTCAAATGGCTGCGTCCCCTCATACGTGGAGAATAAGGTGAGTGCTATCAACGTTGTGTTTATTGTACTTTATTCAACAGTTTTGTCTAGTTCTTGAATCTGATTGGCTGTTAGCCGTGCAATATTCTGCCTGTAACAGCACTCGTCCAGCCTTTTCACCCTTCACCCTTTTGTATTACTCCGCCCACATACAGCAACAAGCAGAGGACACTACAGTTTGACAAATATTGCTGCTGTTGGACAACATAATGTACTTTTGAGTCTTTTTTAGTCAAGATTGTAGTTGTTTAGATTGCAACTATGCAGTTTATTTATAAGGATAGTGCCTATTTTAAATATTTATAATTTTTGAGAGACAGCGTGTCTGAGGCCATTATCCTGTCATTGAGCAGAGCAAAGAAGGTTGACAATGTTCAATCACAAGATGGCGACAGAGGCCACATAATAAGCCCATAGAGGAGGAAAAATACAACATAATTTTAAACTACAGCTGATCATAAAAATCATAAAACTGGTAAGTGACTTTTTAAGTCGATCTCTCTCTTTTGTATGTTGTAGTGCTGTATTTATACCATATAATTGTAGTGTGTTGAGTATGAGATGGGACTCATCTTAAAGTCTTAAAACCGGAGTTGAACATTTGTTTCTAATAAATATCCTATTTTCGCTAACATACTGCAGACTAGTTCAGTAAACAGAAAGAAAGAAATGCCTGCATGTGTTTAGCGTTTTTCCTTATCACAAACACAACAGTAATCTGGTAGTGTTTGCGTTGCTTTGGGCTTTTGGAGTTAGTTATTGTGATCTTTCAATTGCAACAGGAAAAATACTGGGAAATCTCTGTAGACTTATATAATCTGTAGCCTTATAATCTTAAAATGTCAGCAAAATCACCTGTTTTGTCATCACTAGACATTACGCTAGAGAATCATTCAAATACTAGCTTTAAAGTCACGTTGGTAAAGTGACAACGGTTCCTAAAGCTGAAGATTTTTGCCCGAACCCGACAGGACCCGGAGGGACCCGACTGGTTTGGGTTTAATTTCTATTGTTTTAGACGGTGTCGGGTTGGGCCGGGCTTGGCTTGCGCAGTAAATGAACAGTCATGCATGTGATGCATTTCGATTAGCGCAAGAAAGTAATCAAATGGTTTGTTACAACATTAAAACCCATCCCTGCAAAGGTGAAGCAAACGATGACGAAGAAGTCAAAAAGAGCTAATTTTAACTGCGGTCAGGCCAGCCGCCAGTCCAAAAAGAACGATCATTCTAGTCGCCAAGATTGTTAAGAGAAGTGGCAAAACAAATCCAGCAGAGCCTTTAGCTTAATTTTATTATTGCCAAATAGCTACCCGTCACCATTTATAATTTAATTTAATTTGTTGAGACAGACTTATTTTAATTCTTTGTTCCAACTTCCAAGTGGCCTATAGCCTACATTTGTTAAGAATGATTAATTTATATGTTTTAACATAATTCATTCTTGAAAAAAGGCAAAAGAGCTGTGTGCATGTGCACATTTGAATAATGTCGGGTTATAAACGGGTTCAGGCTTTCTAAAACTGTCAATCAAAATGTACCTTTCGGGCTCGGGCCAAATTCTGTCGAGCTCGGACCCTATCGGGCCTAACTTTTATGGCCTGATTACAGCTCTAACGGTTCCTGCTGTTCTGATGTCAGCTGCAGATGTGAATGAGTGGTGGAAGAAAATAGTTCCTCTTACAAAAGGATTTTGAGACTCTCCGTCTTTGAATTTTATTTTATTATGTTGTCGAACTGTTGTATAAACGCAATATCACACTCGTAGCAGTGTGTTTGTATATCATCACTGCTGGGAAACTAAGGCACTCAGCCTGTGGCCTCGTGCTAACACTTGCCTCCCACCGGTGCCGATATACAGCCACATCGCACTGCTACTCATGTGATGTTGCTTATGTACATGCTCATACTAAACCTAGACTACATTCCTCTGCTTGGTATCGGTTTGCTGCCTAGTTTTTGGACAATGTCAGATGCACATTCCAGTGCCAATTCTCCCATTATACTCTTCCAGGTCACTCTGAGTCCAACTTAATAGACTATTGTTGCAGAGCATATTTGAGTTTGGCGATATCCGCATCTCATGAGAGCCACAGGCATGTTGAAAACAAAGCCTTTAACACAGGACACAGTATTTAACACGGGCCTGTCTGTTGGGTTCAGTGGGGTTCAGGATCTCACCATAGAGTATTTTAGGAATTGAAATGTTCAGATGTGGCACTCTTGCATACGTCCAAAACCGCAACCGCACCCCGGACTCTCCTTTTGACACAGGAACTCCAGAAGGACAAAAAAGGTGAAGTGCAAACAGAAGTCAGCATGAAGGCTTTTGTTAACTGAGAGGTGAAACTTTCTCTGGATTGGTGCAGTGTGGTTTACATTGACCTCCGCGTGACTCATAAACTGCCTGTCTGTCTGTCTGTCTGTCGGTGGCATAGACATGGTGCTAATTAAGATATTTCCCAGCAAGCATAAGTCCAGTTATGGGAGGGAATAACTTGTTTGGCATTCTGGATTGCCGGAAGTTTTCCATATGTGGGAGCTCAATGTTTTTTTACAGGCAGTATGTTGTGTGTTAAAAGTGTGTGTAATTTTAGAAGACATATGAATGATCAATGTTAGCAAAACAAGGTTGCATGTGGTAAATAGACAATTGAATTCATAACGAATAAATTATTGAGAAAATCGCCTTTTGAAGGTCCCGAAAGTGTTTTATTCAATGTTTGACAATCACAACTAAAACATGAAGAGAGGGTGGGATGTAGAATAGCTCCTCCCCCTTAAAAAACTGCCAATAATGTTTTGTTTTATCACAGCTCTGCAAGTGAGAGTGTTTGAGCTCAAGCGCAGCAAACAAAAAGTGAAGGGGGCGGGGCAAGGCAGATAATAGAGAGCATTTGATTGGTCAGAAGATTTGATAAGAAACTGAAATATGCAACATAGGCTCATTCTGCAAATGTAGCCCTATATACGTGTCTGGAGATCACAAATTATGTAGCCTGAAGTACGTATGGCTGCATTTCATCTTTAAAACAAACGCTACAGGGTGGTATGACGTCGTTCCTTTTCGTGCTTACCAGTTGACCACTTACCTCAATACGGATGGCTTTCCCACTGTTATCAGTTTGCCCAGTTAGCTTGCCATGTACACCAGTTGAGGAGTTGACCACGATGTTGGGGTTTGATTCCAGCGAGCAACGGATGCAGAAAGTGGGTAAGACAAAAACAGAAGCCAAAAAATAAAATAAACAAGTAAATAACAGGGTGAGAGTGTGGTAAAATCTGAAAACCTGGTAAAAATCAGGCAAGGGCTTTTCTTTTTCTGGATTGTTTTTTTTTTTTTTACTTTCGGTTGGGTTTAGGGAAGTGGGTGGGCGCGGGTCAATCTGTGCTTTTGAAAACATTATTGGTTGGGTTTAGGAAAGGAGGAGGGTGGGTCAGTCGATCAGTCAGTCAGTCATACAGTCAGTCAAACAGTCAGTCAACAACGGCCTCTGGTAGATTTATATGAGAACAGCAGGCTTACACAGCAATTTCTGGTGTATTTGTGAAAACAAAAACTGCAAAAAATCATAGATCCTGGGACGTATTTGGCTGTCTCAAGAAATGTGTATAGGGGTACGTTTTCAGAATAAACCTGGGTTGGAAGTAAGAGGTAACCTGAAAAAAATCATTGATCCAAGGATGAATTTAATTTCCAAAGGCAAATTGTGTCACTGTTTTGGAGCACACTTGCTTATAGATATCCTTATAAATAGCTTATCAACGCAATCTCACGGCAATTTATAACTTTTTGATTTAGTGGCTAATTCGTAGGAATTTGTACGATCTAATTCATACAATTTAATTTGCTAATTAGCCAATGATGGTTGGGTTCAGGGGTAGGTTTGGATGTCACGCCTCCTTTTTAGAATTGTACATTTTCATATGACTGAACTCGTATGAATTAGCCACTAAACTGACAAAACGTAAAATACTTACGTTTTCTCGTGAGATCAGGCTGAATTTGCTAATAATAACAAAGAAATTTATTTTCATTTCACGGGACCTTTAAAGTCATCTAAATGAAGTGCTTTGCAATGTGCATTACTAATTAAATATGTTTTGCTTTTACACATGTACAGTAGGAAATGTAGAAAATAACTTAATGGAATATGATCTTTACTTAATATTCTAATGATTCTTGGCATATAAAATGCCACACAATGCATGTTTGGCTATATATATATATATATATATATGTCTAACTAACTTTATTTATGATAAATGACTATATCATGCAGTGTGATTTCTAAAACATATTACACCTTGCATGGAAAATAATAATTAAAAACAATAAGCATAACAGAGACACTTTAAATCAAATGATTTGTAACCAAAAAGAAAACATTAATTACAAATTAATTCATTTACTTTAAAGAAGTGAATCATTAACTCGACCAATTTGTTTAAAAACAATAAAACATTACGATTTTTTTCACATGGTTTGGAATGACTTTCATTTTATAAACAAACAACTGACCCTAAAATTGATGTTAACAACTAAAATTGATGGGGCACACTTTATTTTGATGGTCTGAATTTATAACTAACTTTTATTAGATTATAAGTAGACTTTTATGTTGGGGTTAGGGTTAGGATTAGTGTAAGTCGACACGTACTAGCAAAGCTGTTGAAGGAGCAGTATCAACAGATATTAAGCAGACAGTCTAGTAATACTCAAATGGACCATCAAAATAAAGTGTTATCAATTGATGTTAACAACTAACCCTAAAATTAATGTTAACAACTAACCCTAATATGGATGTTAAATCATGTTAAAATTTGTTTATTAAACTGCATGAAACCAGTAATGATTTAAGTTGACTGCATGTATTATAGAGGCCACAGGTGCTGTGATGTGTGTTTCGCTCCTGCTTTCTAAGGGAAGTGAATCTTACATAACCTAATAAGCAGACTGAGTGCAAACACGTCTGGTTTTGCTAGACGAGAGCCAAGAAAGAAAATAAATACTTTCCGTCTCTCTGTGGTCCTTTAAAGTGTACAGTATGTGTGTGTACAGTGAGCGATGGTCAAACCTCAGACAGCGACAACATTGGGTGAGACTGTAAACCGGCATGACAAGCCTGACCAAATAGGCCTGCTGTTTAATGTGGTTATGTGAGGTACGGTTTGTTTCGGAGAGGAAACTTCCAGAAAGTTTGACATCATCGCGGGTCTGTGGGGTAAAATTACCCAGCAGAATGTTTAACTGTTAAACTTACAGTTTCATTTGGGCCTATTTTTAAAGTTAAAGTTTATGCTTTACTTAAAAGATAGGTCCCGGCTGGGTCAGTTGGCATTTCCGTGTGGAGTTTGCATGTTTTCCCTGTGTAGGCGTGGGTTTCCTCCGGGTGCTCTGATTTCCGCCACAGTCCAAAGACATGTGGTATAGGTGAATTGGGTAAGCTAAATTGTCGTAGTGTATGAGTTTGTGTGAATTTGAGAGTGTATAAGTGTTTCCCAGTACTAAATTGCGGCTGGAAGGGTATCTGCTGTGTAAAACATATGCCGGAATAGTTGTCAGTTCATTCCGCTGTGGTGACCCATAATAAATAAGAGACTAAGCCAAAGGAAAATTAATGAATGAATGAATAAAAAGATAGGCCTTTAATCTAGTTTTGAACTGAAAGAGTGTGTCTGACATTAGCAGGAAAGCTATTCCAGAGTTTAGGAGCCATATATGAGAACGCTTGACCTCTTTTAGTGGACTTTATTAATGATTATGGCTCATATGGTTGTTTAAAGTGGCTCAATTAAGTCAATGTTTAAGTTAAATATGTTTACGTAGTGTTTAGCAGAATGTTTAACTGTTAAACGTACAGTTTCATCGGGGCCTATTTTTACTGCTCCAGAGGAATTATAATGGAAATGTCTGAGACAGAGTCAATGTTCATTCAGACACTTTTCAAGTATGCATGATAGTATGTTACAAAACTGTGAGGCAAGTCTTTGGATACCACGCTGTAGACTAAACAACAAAATGTCACGTTGAAGGCAGATAATTTTAGATATTAAATTTAGTATGTGATGCAAAAATAAAACACAACAAAACATAATAATAGTGGATAATTCATAAGATCCATAAACATTATTTTTTTTATGTCCAATTCTCTCTGAAATCATGTGAATAGTTATGCAATTAATTAAGCCTACATTTAACCATATATATGTATCATATTCATCATAAAACACGCATGCACGCACACACACACAGACATATATATATATATATATATAGCAATATTGTTTGTCATTTAAATACTTGAATTTAAATCAAAGCTACAAATGATATCTCATATTTAATAGGTTTGGAGTTATTTTTTCATCTCTACTGGGCTGAGAAAATATCTTAAAGAACATATCAAATAACTAAAGAGAAAAGGGACATAATGTTTACTGGTTTCTGTCCCTTGTTTAGACAAAATGGCAGATAATTTTTCCCATGATGTTGTTTGCTGTTCCATGGTGTTGTCATTTAATTCCCGAAGGTGGTTTCTGTACTCCATCTTTCTCTCTTTGAGGGGCATTCAACAATTCTGAAGCCTCTCATAAACATAAATGACCCTAAATGACCATGTCAGGGGGGGTCTGGTTTATAAAATTAGCGTAGAAATAAAAGTGAGTGTATGCCACAATAAATTTGAATTTATTTATTCAATTCAAATCAAGGTTTTGTACAGCGCTTTTCACAATTATTATTGTTTCAAAGCAGCTTTACAAAAGGTGCACATTATTGCATTGCAATCAAATTTAAAAAGTTAGGATTATTAGTTAACTTTACTAATAACTAGGCCCAAACGGAATCTGCGCGCGCAGAATTCCGCAGATTTTTCAGATTTTCCACAGATTTCCACAGATTTTTAGCCCATCATTAATTCAGTTTATTTACTTACAGTTAACTATTTACTGTTAATCTAATTGGATTTGCATTTTAAACATTAAATAAAAGTTAAAAAGATATTATTTTTTATTTCACATTTTAAAGTTTTAGTTATGATACTCCTAAAATAATTCCACAGAAATCCGCAGATTTTTACCAAAATTCTCTGCAGAAATAGCAAAAAACGTCCGCAGATTCCGTCTGGCCCTACTAATAACTTTAACTAAATAATTAATAACTAACTACTAGGGCCAGACGGAATCTGCGGATGTTTTTTGCTACTTCTGCTGAGAATTTTGGTAAAAATCTGCGGATTTCTGCGGAATTATTTTGAGAGTATCACAACTAAAACCTTAATATGTGAAATAAAAAAATATCTTTTTAACTTTTATTTAATATTTAAAATGCAAATCCAATTAGATTCACTTTATTTGTTAAACAAAGCAAGCATGCCTTCTATATAGTATTAACTAGATTAGTATCTACTAAAAGACAGAAAATATTACTTTACAAACTGCATTGTAGATAAATCAGATAAACATTTTCATATTACTCCAAAATATTACTTAACATAATTAAAAAACTAAATAAATTTAGATTTACACACATTTACTCAAGAAAATAAACATAATTAATGATGGGCTAAAAATCTGCAGAATTCTGCGTGCGCAGATTTCATGTGGGCCTACTAACTACTAATACCTTTAACAGTTAAAGTTTATGCTTTACTAAAACGATAGGCCTTTAATCTAGTTTTGAACTGAGAGAGTGTGTCTGAGCCTTAGACATTAGCAGGAAGGATATCCCAGAGTTCAGAAGACATATATGAGAACGATTGACCTCCTTTTGTGGACTTTATTAATGATTATGGCTCATATGATGATTTTAAGTGGTTCAGGTAAGTCAATAGTTAAGTTAAATATGTTTACATAGTGTTTACTTACAGCTGTGTAAACAAGTTTGTTTTTATAGTTCACAGCTTTTGCATGGGAACTGGTGTACGCACATTTCCGGCCGTTTTATGCATACATCAAATTTATAAATGAGCCCTTTAAGAGGATCATTTATGCACACACACTTAAAAGACTGCATAGAAACAAACAAACAAACAAACAAAAAAACAAGCGCAATAGTTCATCATCTCTTAACAGTGGAAATGTACAGGTCTCAGTAAGTAAAGAGACAGATGACCTGCGACTCACACTAATAATCACTGTTCAGAGCTGGGTCAAAGGTGGAGTTTGACTTCTAAAGCATTTAAGGACACAAATTATCTCTTTTGTGAAGCATTTTTCACTGTTGTTTAGACAGAAAATTCTGAAAGATGTCAAAGGTGCCGTTTCCACCTGTTATTAACATGCTTTAGATCCATAACCGCTTGTGCGCACGTCATTAATTCATCCTTTTTTCTCACTATAGTCAGAATAACAAACTAAAAACAAGGTTATTACAACTTATGTAGATTTATTAACTCTTCAGAAGATAATATTTTGGTAATGGGATGTTTTAAAATGTATGTAAAGGTCTGAAAACATGATCATTTTCTGTTATTTTATATATATTTATATGTAATAATACATATATCGTATCATGAGTCTCCAAAGGGTCTCCTAATTTTTGTTTACATTTGTATGTTACACATTTTTATTTTAGGCAAAAACAAATGAAATAAAGCTGACTCCAAATCTCCATTGATAGACTAAGCGCAGAAGTTTCCTCTGGGTCCAGCAGCACTGTCTCAGCGTTTCTGTCTGACAATCAGCAGCTGTATTCTTCTAGACATGTTGAATAATCTTCTTTCTCAGAGAACTGCCTGTTCCTCAGGGCTTAAGATCACTCTGGAGATTTATCACTGGAGATGCTGATAAGCAAACAAAGCCCATTTTACAGGAACGCTGAGGTCTTCGACTAACTGTACTGTTACTTTAAAATACATTCAAAGATTTTTGTTAGATTCTTTGTCTTATTTCTAGTCCAAATATCTAAAAATTCTTAAATCAAAAAGCATTTTCTAGACAGGCAAAAAATATTTTGTTTTCAGAAATAATGAGTAAAAATGAAATGAGTTTTTACTTAACACAAGCAAAATAATCTGCTGAAGGGGTAAGCAGAATAATCTTTTTGACATGATTATTTTGTTTACCCCATTGGCCGATTATTTAGCTTGTTTTAAAGAAAAACTCACTTCATTTTGGCGAATTATTTTATAAAACTAACATTTTTTGCAGTGTGTGTCTGTTACCAATTGTCTCCTTTGTATTTACTTTCATTACAAAAACATATCTAATATTACAAGAAACATGAGACCAAGCTGAAGCAAGAACTCTCTCTGGTTTAGTGTAATAATTTAATTCAGACGTAAACATGTAATAAAGCAATATCGAAGTATCCGGTATTCCTTTCTGTTTCTTTAGTAGGAAAAGAAATGCAGTAAACATCTTGACTCTGGTGGTTGTATTTGGTCAAATCTGCCAGACTGTTCTTGATTTGGTGATTGGGGAAAAAAAAAACATGTTTGCAGTCTCAACAGTCTGGCATCTACCCGACTGATAAGAGCGTCTTCTTTGGAAGCAAAAAACAAAACCCATGTTTAATGATTTATTATCTACACTTAAAGATGGGGTTGTAACGGTATATTTACATGCAGGCCCGGATTAAGAATTTAGAGGCCACTGGGCGCAATGTCTTGTAGGGCCCCCTACAAGGCTGCACCCCTATAGTTGAACTAAAAAATAAGATTAATATAATATTTTTTTGAATAAAGTTAATCTATAATATTTTGCCCACATTTTTTTAAATAAATGTCATAGTACATATATGTATAGGCTACAAAGATGTACCTGATTTTAAAAGCATTTAAAGCACACTTTAATAATAAAAAAATACTAATAAAACTAGTGTAAATTAATGGTTTTTAAAATACTTGTTCAAGTTCACTGAAGCAGTACTATGAATTTATATTTAAGGGTATTTTAATGTATAACTTCTACAAACTTATAATGCATATGATTTGGACATAACACCTCTCCAATCCAGTTCTATGAGTCTTCCATAATACACACACTGATTAATGATTCCTACTGTCTCCCTCCTGATGAAGAAGAATAGGCAAAAAGCACTTTATAAAGCTGAAAGTATCTGAAATCACACACACTATACCAGTTCTCTTCTGTCTCTCTCCTCTTCAGGGCCTTTTTCTGTCTCTCTCTCTGTCTCTCTCTCTCCATGAGGTCGGAGGTGAAGCAGGGCGACTAACATTGTAAATAAAGATTAATTATATTAAGATGTCGCTATAACATTTAACACCAGGTGGAAAATAACGGTCTATAAAATATGTATTATTCTTATTATCCTTATTAAATACCTTGTGACTCATTTTATATACTTTATTTAAATTTTAAACAAAAACATTTCCTTTCTATTGAAAATAAATGTATTTCCAATCTGATATGTAACGGGGGAAAAAAGAAGAACGTGTTCATCAGATGCTGGATTCGAACTGGGTTCATAATCAATCGCCTCAAAACATGTTACCATGCTCTTTAAGAGCTACGCCACTCCCACCTACTGTCTACTGCGCTCTTTAGTTATGTTGTCTCTGTCAATCAAATGGTGCTGGCGGCAAACACTCAACTAGCTTATTCCAACGAGGTGCGCTATTTTCACTTAGTCTAAATA
>CAIGQZ010033037.1:1661567-1678308 GCA_903798205.1 Danio tinwini
TATATATAGAATAGTCAAATAGTTAAATTTATTTAACATATTTCATTTAGTCACCATAATGTACAGTTCAAATCAGCAGTTTTTTTTTTCATAAGCTGAACACAAAAGAAAATATTGGTAATTATTAAAGATTGACTGCTATATAGGAAAATACTACTATGGAAGTCAATGGCTTCTATTGACCGTTTCATTATAAACATCTTCTTTTGTGTTAAGCAGAAAGAAACCCATACATATTTGGTGTAAGTAGAGGGTAATTAAATGAAAGCATTTTTATTTTTGGATGAACTATCCCTTTTAATCAAAATCAGTTGTTGTTGTTCTTGTTTTTAAGTCACTTAGCATGCACGCCTCTGTTGAATGGATACAGGTAAATAAACAGGTTTTAATTCAATACAGATTGGCTGGTGGACTGGAACACAAATCTTATGACTACACAAAGTACCATACCATGGATGAGGTGAGGTTATTCTTTTGATTCACACCTAAAAGGGTCATTTTGTACTGTTCTCTAAGGTCTACTTATAATTTCATTCATTCATTCATTCATTCATTCATTCATTTTCCTTTGGCTTGGTCCCTTTATTCACACAACAGATGCCCTTCCACCTGCAACGCAGTACTGGAAAACATCCATACACACTCATACACTTTGGCCAATTTAGTTTATTCAGTTCACCTATAGCGCATGTCTTTGAACTGTGGGGAAAACCAGAGCACCCGGACGAAACCCACACCAACATGGGAAGAACATGCAAACTCCACACAGAAATGCCAACTGACCCAGCTAGGACTTGAACCAGCGATCTTCTTGCTATGAGGCGACAGTGCTAACCACTGAGCCACCGTGTCGCCGTATAAAAAATAATCATAAAGTTTAGACCCCCTCATCATGAACATGTAGTTTTATGTGTTTGTTTGTTTGTTTCTATACTTTATTATCCCTCAAGGAGAAATTTTCTGTGGACTCACAGGGCACTCCAGCAAGTTCTGATACAATAAAAATGCTAAAATAGGCAAACATGCAAAAGAATTACAAACAAGAAAAACATAAGCAGACTATCGATCAGTGTTCAGTGGTCTGATTGACACTGGGATAAAAGAGTTCTTAAATCTGTTCCGCTTCCAGCAGAAGGTTCTGTATCTTCTACCAGAAGGTAAAAGATCATAAAATGGGAATAGTACATGAGATGGATTGTTCAGAATTATTTTCGCTTTATTCAGAGTGCATTGCTCATAAAGTGTTTGAATACTAGTAAGAGTTTCAGATCTTATCAGTCTCATTTGCTTTTTAAACGTACCTTAAGTTTATACAAAAACAATTGAATGTTCATATTATGCACCATGGGCATAGAATAGCAAACTACAAGTGTGAACACACCCTCAGTTACACGTGTGAAATGTTCTTTGCATGGTTAAGTTTTAACAAAGATAACTCGGGGTTAACCAGAGGGTGAAAAGCACTTTACTGACCTGATAAGTCTCTCCATACAGATATCAGCCTGGATGAATCAGATGCAAAGGGAAAACCCAGACGTTGTGTCCACCATGATATATGGACAAACATATGAGAAGAGGAACATTACATTACTAAAGGTATTTAAAGTGCGCACATCAAAACACACTGTATAAAATATGGAGGGGTCCAAACAATTCATTCATGTTGTCTCAACACAAATTGATTAAGTTAATGTAATCATTTTTACAAATTTAAGTGGATTGAACATAAAACAATTAAGTTATCCAAAAGAGAACTGTGTTGTTTCAGCTCTTTTTACTTAAGTTTGAACAAGCAGCAAAATTCATTTTTACTAAGAGCATAATTATTATTAAGATCTTCCGAACTGATTAATTTCACTCACAGAAGTGTATTAAAGGCAAAGACTTTGAGACAAAGGCAAATGCTAAATAAAATTAGAAAAACAAATAATTAGTTAAATAAACTCAAGTCACTAAAATAGTTTCCATTAAAATAAAACTAATAAAAGTATACAAAATAGATGGGCATAGATTTTTTTTTCTTTTTAATCTAGATTAATCTCACTGTAATCATTTGAATTCTGCCGAAGGCATTCAGAATATGTGTGCTACCCAAATAATGACTAAAAGTAAGTCTTTAAGAATGGGTTTCTCAAGCCAGGTGGCGCATTAGACCAGGAGCTCATCTCTTGTTTGCAAAATGCATCACAAACTGCTTGAAAAACTGTTCTACTATGATAATTGGTGATGAAAATAAATGATGTTCAATAAGATGTACTTGTGTTTACAAACTGTTTATTCAGTTAAACATGAATTTTGAACTGTAGGCCTACATAAGCTCCAAACTGCGATTTTTGTTGCCTTAATCCGACTAAAGTCATAACTGAACTAAACAGAAATGGAATTAAGACGTGGAGTATGCAGATATTAGTGGCATCATTGAAGTAAACACTGCAATCAAACTATTACCGTCATGTATGACTTTTCGCCATATTTTCCGACAAGATCCACACATGCGGCTGTTGATAAAGGACCATGTATATGGTCCTAGATAAAGGACCATGTATATGGGATAAAGGACACACACACACACACATCGCAAAAAGTGGAAGTTTTTTTTTTTCCATTTGGTGTGCATTATTGAATTCCATAACACTCTCATCAGTCCTTACTCCTTATTTGTCACGGGGACATGAATGAAATGTTCTTGAGTGAAGGTGAAACGTCCGAACTGCAGTTAAAGTCACCCATAATTACAGTAAACTCTTACATAAAAGCACTTCACGTAAACACCTTAATTATATTAATGTATATTAAGGCAAATAACTAGATTACTGATGTCCATGTAAGCGTAGTAAGTAGTGTCTTCAAAGTAAGTGAAAGATCCAGAAGGGCATCCTGCTGATTTGATTCAGAAGGGCACTTTTTTGTCAGATGGCCGTCATTCATTTTAAAAAGCACCGGCTGCATTTTGTTTTACTCGAACGCATAAACTCTACAGGTGCCTGATAGTTAGATGTGGAGCAAATATTAATCAGATTTACTCTAGCGAACTGCATCCATGTTAGCACGTCACGTTTGATGTGGTCATTTCACAGTAGGAATACACACAGGTTCGAAGATTCGTTCTTGCCACCTACAGTGCAATTCGGCCAGGTTTACATCGCGCTAAAATATCAAGGTGAAAGTCATTATAGCTTGCGCAGAATAGACCCAGCTCCCGACCCAACTTTGAGAATAGATTAACATTGATATTTTATTTTATCGCCCGATAAGAGTCTCGCGTTAACGCTGCACATTAACGGCGATAACGACCCATCACTAATACAAATAAATGCATAAATAAAATCAAAACTATATTGTAAAACTATACTAAATATGCCAAATTAGTGTTATTCTAGTGTCAGAGAAGTGTTACTTTAGTATATTTTCATGTCTACATATCTATATTTCAGCTTTAGTTCAAGTTCAAGTTGAGATTTATTGTCGTTCCGCTACATGTGTGGACATAAAGTGGAACGAAATATCATCTCACAGGAACACGGTGCCACATAAATAAACATAATCATAAATATGAACGCAACACTAAGAGCTATTTTAAACCTATACATAACTAACATAACAGAGCGGTAATCTACTTACTTTGCATATATTATACATACTTAAACTATACACTTAACATAAGACAAACTATACAAGTACTATTGCATAAGACAGAACAATATTGTGCAGGATATTTCACAAAGAAGGTATTTAAGGTTGATGAAAACAAGTAGCGCAACATGATTAGTGGTCTATTCACAAGTAAACATTATTTTACTTATTGAGTCCTTGTACAGGAGGAATTTAAGTAAGGTGTTTGGTGCATATGGAGAGAAAGTGTTTCTACGGGTGGTTTGTCAACCCCACTCACCTGTGTGAGGCACACTGAGAAAAGCAAAAAAAAAAATTTGAGATACGGAAGGATTTTAATAATGTGTCTAGTGCAAATTTAGGATTAAAATGAATCAGTTTCATTAATTAGTTAGTTTATTATTTAAATAAATGAAATGTATATTTAGTTTTAATGAGAAATGTTGTCCTGGTGAGTAAATATAAAATATGTGCTGTTGTTTTTTGCATCTGATATGCAGATTGGCTTCAGCAGCACCGCACCAAAGAGAGCCATTTGGATGGACTGTGGGATTCATGCCAGGGAATGGATCGCTCCAGCTTTCTGCCAGCATTTTGTTAAAGAGGTGAGATGATACCCAAAAATATCATGAAGTGTTTAGTCACTACGTCATGCAACTGCAATGTTATTCCCACAAATATCACATCGACTACATCAGCAACTGCCAATTTGCTGGTTTAAGATGTTTTTAAGACTCTGGAGCAATTAGGCCTGTTATAACCCAGCAGGCACACAAAATTACAAGATGGTAATATTAGGTTAGATTTAGGTCATAGCATCAGGTGACCAAAATTCAATGCCTAGCCAGCGTCTAAGGACAACGTTATTTTGACGTCCAATAACAACGTCAAATTACGCTGATATTTGGTTGATTTTAGGTTGTGTTGGAAAGTGACCAAAATCTGACGTCTGATAGATGTCATAGTGGTAATCTCCACACAACGTCAAGGTGTGACGTGATTAGGCGTTGATATTTGGTTGATTTTAGGTTGGACGTTGGACATTGACGTTGCCCTGACGTTGGGTTCTGACGTCAACCCAATTTCCAAACAAAATCCAATGTCCCCTGACGTTGGGGTACAACGTCAATATGACATCATGTTGACGTCCTGTGCCTGCAGGGAATAATCAATAAATCGACTTCTCGCACAACACATGGACATGATCTCAATCATTTTTGGTAATGCAATATACAGTACAGTTGAATTATTAGCCCCCCTGTTTATTTTTCCCCAATATCTGTTTAACAAAGAGAAGATTTTTTTCAACACATTTCTAAACATAATAAATTTAATAACTCATCTCTAATAACTGATTTATTTTATCTTTGCCATGATGACAGTAAATAATATTTGACTAGATTTTCTTCAAGACACTTCTATACAGCTTAAAGTGGCATTTAAAGGCTTAACTAGGTTAATTAGGTTAACTAGGCAGATTAGGGTAATTAGGCAAGTTATTGTATAACAATGGTTTGTTCTGTAGACTATCAAAAAAAAAAGTTAGCTTAAAGGGGCTAATAATATTGACCTTAAAATGGTTCTTAAAAAATTAAAAACTACTTTTTTTCTACCCGAAATAAATCAAATAAGACTTTTTCAGAAAGAAAAAATATTATCAGACATACTGTGAAAATTTCCTTGCTCTATTAAACATCATTTGAGAAATATTTAAAAAAGAAAAAAACTTAAAAGGGGGGCTAATAATTAAGGTAAGGTAAGGTAAAACTTAGGGAAATTTGTCTTGGGCTCTTGCCCTCAGCTGCAGTCATCACAAACATGGAAAAACACTACAACATACAAAAACAAATAAGTATATAATAAATACATCTCTATAAATCTCTACCCCCCAAAAAAAAGTTACATGCCCACCTCCATATATACACATAATAGGCAAATAGACAGAACAGATACTCTCAGTCTAAGCCACCACTATTATTTAATAGCTTAATGCTCACCGCATTAAAGGAATATTTGTATCGATTTAATCTACAGGAATGTACTCTAAACCTTTTCCCTGAAGGTAGCAACTCATACTAATTGTGCAGAACATGCGATACGTCACAAACCATTTGTTTAGCACGTCTTAATGTGTCCTGTTCGTACATATTCTGCAATGACATCTGTTCTGATACACCAATAATTTTCCAGGCGGTGTAAATCAAACGGACTACTTTGGATCTCAGCTGCACAGACAAGTTGCCAAACCAGGCTGTGATGCCGTACCTTATTAAACTCTCAAACACAGCCTTATAAAACATGATCATACATTTTTGATCCACTCCATAGATTCTAAGACATCGCAAAAAATACAGTCGTTGCTGAAACTTACAGCAGAAAGATTGTTGACATGTATATTTCATTTCAGTGAGTTATCAAAGAAGACACCAAGATATTTATATGAAGTGACCTGTGTGATGGTTTGAGTATTGATGGTCACAGGCCTATGATCACCAATTCCTCTAGGGTCAAACACCATCTCTTTTGTCTTACTGAGATTTAAAGCTAGAAAATTATCATCGCACCAACTTACAAATTTTCCAAGTCTGACTGTATATAGTATAACTGTATATCGCCCATAGATAAAAACCAATTCTAGCAACATTTTTCGCTGATTGCACAACCTCTCTATCTCTACTGGAGGTGTCAGTGTCAGGTTAAAAAAAAAATAGTATTTACTATAAATTACTAAAGTATATTTTCCTGTGGGTGCCTGACGAATGAAAATAGATCTGGTAGCAGATATCGCAGGCTCTGTTACTTTTAACCTTGCAGTTTTTTTGTTCAAATGTATTATTATTTTTTTGTTTGGGATATGCGTTTTCACATTCTGATTCCAATGCCTAAATATTCAATTGCTAAAATGACTATAATTAAATGAAATATCCTTAAGAATAAAATAGCATGTGTTCTTTTGGAAGAGTGTACTTGCATCATGCATACAGGATATATAGTGTACATATATTGTCATTCTGTCATAATATAATGAGTGACATAAAATGGTCTTAAAATGACAATAGTAAGCGTTTATAGCAATATATTTTGGTGCAATATATTGTACAACAAAAAATTTCATGACAGGCCTAGAAACAATTGCATTTCTAAACATTCATTCATTTTCATGTCGTCTTAGTCCCTTTATTAATCTGGGGTCGCCACAGCGGAATGAACCGCCAACTTATCCAGCACAATTTTACACAGCGGATGCCCTTCCAGCCGCAACCCATCTTTGGGAAACATCCACACACTCATTCACTACAGACAATTTAGCCTACCCAATTCACCTGTACCACATGTCTTTGGACTGTGGGGGAAACTGGAGCACCCGGAGGAAACCCACGCGAACGCAGGGAGAACATGCAAACTCCACACAGAAACGCCAACTAACCCAGCCCAGCCGAGGTTCGAACCTGCGACCCAGCGACATTCTTGCTGTGAGGCGACAGCACTACCTACTGCACCACTGCGTCGCCCATTTCTAAACAATACTCCAGATTTTGTACAGCTAATATAAAAAATACTGGTACTTTCATGTACTGCATGATGAATGTAAAGCTCCATTGTAGCTGATAATGACACTAAAGAAAGACTTCACAAATATAAATCATAATGCATTAAAAATCAAAAATTTCATTCTCAATAATCCTTCTTTTTTTAATGATGCAGGATGTGGATATAATTTGTTCCTAAATTTAATTTGATCCGAGACCTTTGGAATACACTGATTAGTATTACATGTAAATATAATACATTTTGGATGGACACTATATAGGTGTCACGGTGACGGAGTGGGTACACAATCGCCTCATAGCGAGAAGGTCGCTGGTTCGAGCCTCGGCTGGGCCAGTTGGCATTTCTGTGTGGAGTGTGCATGTTTTCGCCATGTTTGCGTGGGTTACCTCCGGGTGCTCCGGTTTCCCCCCACAGTCCAAAGACTTGCACTACAGGTGAATTGGGTAAGCTAAATTGTCCGTAGTGTATGTGTGTGAATGAGTGTGTATGAGTGTGTATGGATGTTTCCCAGTGATGGGTTGCAGCTGAAAGGGCATCCGCTGCATAAAACATGGATAAGTTGGCGGTTCATTCCACCGTGATGACCCATAATTACAAAGGAGAAAAAGCCAAAAAGAAAATGAATGAATCAATGGACACTATATACGGTATATACAGTAGTAACTGTAGCTTATCTACATTAATATGCTGCCAACCCTTTACACAACTCCTAACCTTTGTCATTTTGACTGTAATGTTAGTGAAGCTCATTTGGAATGATACCTATTGTAAACAGCACTATAGAAGTAAACTTAAATGGGGTTGAATTTGTTCATGTTTAATGAGCATTTCTCTACATTAAAAAGTATTAATCTGACAAAAAAAAAAAAAAAACAACCTAACAGTGTTTTTTATGCTAAAAAAAGATCCTGGGCTCCTACAAAACAGACTCGAAGATGAACATGTTGTTTAAGAACCTGGATTTTTACATCACCCCGGTGCTGAACATGGATGGATATATTTATTCCTGGCTGAATAACTCAGTGAGTCTCATTCTTTATATGGATTCTTCATGGAGAAACATTTGATGAATGTATAATATCTACTGAAATCATATATGTTTTGAAGACTAGACTATGGAGGAAGTCCAGATCACCATGCCATGAAAACTCCACATGCTCCGGCACCGATCTCAACCGCAACATATATATATACAGTTGAAGTCAGAATTATTAGCCCTCCTGAATTATTAGCCCTGCTGTATACCCCCCCCCATTTCTGTTTAATGAAGAGAAGATTTTTTCAACAGATTTCTATAATAGTTTTAATAACTCATCTCTAATAACTGATTTATTTTATCTTTGTCATGATGACAGTGAAATCTTGACTAGATACCTTTTAAGATACTAGTATTGAGCTTAAAGTGACATTTAAAGACTTTACTAGGTTAATTGGGTTAGTTAGGGTAATTAGGCAAGTTATTATATAACGATGTTTGTTCTGTAGTCTATCGAAAACATATATAGCTTAATAGGGCTAATAATTTTTTACCTTAAAATGGTTTTAAAAAATACAAAACTGCTTTTATTGTAGCCGAAATAAAACAAATGAGACTTTCTCTAGAAGAAAAAATATTATAGAAAATACTGTGAAAAAAAAACTCACTTAAACATCATTTGGGAAATATTTGAAGAAGGAAAAACTTCAAAAATGAGCCATAGGTTAATTATGAGAGATAAATAATTAAAATATTAAGATTATGAAAATGCCTGAGATGGGAGATGTTGACTCCTTCATCAGTAGATGTTTCATCATGACGTCCACTAGAGGGTGTTGAATATATATTTTGGCAAAAATGTTCCCAGTCCTGTTGCTGAAGGCACGCCAACACATAATAGTTATAATGTTTCACTTATTATTATTATTAGTAGTAGTATCAGAGGTAGTAGATGTTGTTGATGTAGATGTTGTAGTACTAGTGATTACTGTAGTAGTAGTAGTAGTAGTAGGAGACGTTGTTGTCGTAGTATCAGTTGTAGTAGATGTTGTAGTAGTATCAGTAGTTGTAGACGTAGTAGAAATAGTTGTTGTGGCTGTAGTAGCAGCTGCAATAGTAGTTGTAATATTAGTAACTTTCTGTAGTAGCAGTTGGTGTAGTACTTGTGATTTATTGTTATTGTCAGTTATTACTGTTGTCCTTTCTCTTTACTGTCATCATTACTATCATACATTACTAGCGTTGTTGTCACTCTTTACCACTGACTGGTTTCTTTCTATTTGTTTATTTATATCTATGACACTTGCTTCATTTATTGACTGTTATTGACCCTTATGTATGTACTCTGACCTGTCCACCATGTTACCTTTTACATGCACACGCATGCACGCACGCACGCACGCACCTACCAGTACCTGACTGTATTGTTGTTGTTTTTCGTTGTTGTTTTTTATGTTTTATTTTCTTTGTATGATCCCCATTTGTGTACCTTTTTGCATATTCTAATAAAAAAGAAAAGAAAAGAATGTTTCACTTATCTGAGGTTTTAAAGTCTCTTCTAATGTTCTGATGAGTTGATTTAGGTGTGTTTGATTAGGTAGTGTCAGAAAATATCTCCTGTTGGTGTGTCTCCAGGAACAGGTGTCTCCCAACCACTGACCTAAACCACAGACTTATACCTAACCTTTAGTGCTTTCAAAAGCAAATGTAAGAGAAAAATGCACTGCATAGTTATTAATTTGATTTGTTTAACCTGGATAACTTTGCTGTTAGGTTCTTTTGTGGTATTTCTTTGGTGTTAATATATAATAAATAATTCTTAATTCATCAATAATTTGTCACTGTAAATATCATTAGCGTTAAAAGGAACAAAAGTTGTTGGCGTCATATTGACTCGTGTTATTTATTTTACCTCGAAACTGCGGTCAAATATCTTATATACACTGGTTTCTTGTAATACTGGCAGCAGTTTGCCAGTAACTTACTGTAAATCAATTACAGCAAAAATACTTTATTTCAATTTGCAGAACCATTTGCCATATGCATTCACAGAATTCTGTATATCTTTACTGTAAAATATACAGTAATTTTCACAAAGCAGCTGTAAAAATACAGTTACATACTGCATGACTGTCCTACAGTAAAATGCATTAAATTTTACAGTGAAATACTGTCTTATTAACACAACTCATTAAAAGTGTATTGCTAAAGTTTGCTAAAGCACGTATTTCCAATGAGCCTATGTGTTAGAGAATCCTCACATCCGTGTTTTGTTGACTAGTGGTCGGGATCTCCAGAAACTGCTGTTCGGAGGTTTATAACGGTGCGGTGGCTCTTTCTGAGCCCGAGGCCGAAGCAGTGCCCGATTTTTTGGGAGCTCATCAGAATCATCTGCTCTGTTATCTCACCATCCACTCTTATGGTCAGCTGATCCTCGTCCCCTATGGACACCCCAACATCTCTGCGCCCAATTACAAGGAGCTGGTAAGCAGAAGAGAAAGCTGTTTTTTTTGTTTTTAATTTTTTTTGGGGGTGGGGGGTGGGGGTTTTAGGATCAGGAGCGTTCAGGCTTACACAGTTTTGTGTGAAATGTGCCTGTGTTTGCAGATGGAGGTCGGTCTCGCTGCGGCTAAAGCCATCAAAGCAGTTAATGGGAAAAGCTACAAAGTGGGCAGTTCTCCTGACGTGCTGTGTGAGTGGGTTTAACATTCTTTTGCCATTTTAAAAATCACATTGCTAGCAAAACTGTCTAGTTAAACTACTAAATACATTTTCATGGGGATGCGTATGGGGATTAGCCCCCTGTATATATTTTTTTCCAATTTCTGTTTCACAGAAAGATTTTTTTAACATTTCTAAGCATAAACGTTTCTAATAACTGATTTATTTTATCTTTGCCATAATGACAGTACAAAATATTTGACAAGACATTAGTATTTAGCTTAAAGTGGCATTTAAAGGCTTACAGTAACTAATTATATTACTTAAGGGGGCTAATAATATTGACCTTAAATGACTTTATTTTTTTAAATTAAAACTGCTTTTATTTTAGCCAGAATAAAACAAATAAGACTTTCTCCAGAAGAAAAAAAAACATCATAGGAAATACTGTAAAAAATTCCATGCTCTGTTGAACATCACTTGGGAAGTATTTGGAAAAGAAACATATAATACACACAAACTGCTGATCTTGTATATTTAGTTGCGAATGCCCATTTCCATTTCCCCTAAGCACTTAGATTATCCTTACTTTCGTATGCTTAATTAAAGCTAATATATAACTCTCTGGTACTGTTCTGTTATCTTTTTTTCCTTCTTTTTGTTTTACTTCATTAGTATGGTACAAATTTTGATAATGATTTTGCCTGTTGAAAAAAAATCTTTTAAAACATGTTTAAGAAAATGTTTATTACAATTTTTATAACTTTTTCACTACAGAAATAACCTGTCAAGTGTCTTCTTTCAATAAAAGTGACTAAACCTAAATGTGTTTTAAAGCAATATTTATGACACAATATGTTGGGAATGAAATTTTCATGTCTTCCTTAAAAATGTGAATTGTAGCAACTGCATAAATATAATTTAGTACTATAAAAACTTTTGAAGTAAAATATAGTACATAATAATTATTTTTTACCACTATATGAGGGTTAACACTGATTAATAACTCTGGTTAAACACTGATTAATAATTGTGACTGTCATAATTGTTGATGCTGAATTTTGTCAATTTTAAATGTTTTAGTAATGTGATTTATTTTTATACGAAAGTCCTAAGAGGCCATGAATTAAAATATTTTTTCTCTCTTGTTATGTCGTGATAACGACTTAATTATCTTGAGATCTCCACATAACAACTCGTTTTCTCGTGATCTCATGTCATGATCACAACTTATTTTTTTGCTTTCATTTATTTATGTATTAATTATTATTATCATCATTATTATTAGTAGTATCTGGCAAATGTCTGGCCAGACAGTCCGCACCAGCCCTGCGAACAGGTAGAGAATAGCCTAACTGCCAATGCGCATTTGTGCAACACATTAATCTGAAAACAACTTTTTGTTATGTCGAGATCACAAGAAAATTAAGTCGTGATCACGAGAAAACTAGAGAAAAAAGTATTTTAATACATGGCCTCTTAGGACTTCCGTATTTGTGTGTGTGTGTGTTTTTTTTATAAAAATTTTAATGTTAAGTTTTGGGCAACACGGTGGCACAGTGGGTAGCACAATCACCTCAAAGCAAGAAGGCCACTGGTTCGAGCCTCGGCTGGGTCAGTTGGCATTTCTGTGTGGAGTCTGCATGTTCTCCCCGTGTTGGCGTGGGTTTCCTCCGGGTGCTCCGGTTTCCCCCACAAGTCCAAAAACATGTGGTATAGGTGAATTAATAGGCTAAATTGGCTGTAGAGTGTGTGTGTGTGTGTGTATGGGTGTTGGAAGCTGGAAGGGTATCCACTGCGTAAAAACATATGCTGGATAAGTTGGCGGTTCATTCCGCTGTGGCAACCCCAGATTAATAAAGGGACTAAGCCGAAAAGAAAATGAATGAATGAATGTTAAGTTTTTAAGTTTAGTATAGACTCTGAGGCTTTAAATATTGGTCATTTGGTATTATTTTTCATATAATCAAAATAATTACCAGCTTTAAGTATTGAACAGAATTCTAAAATCTGTGCATTTCTAAAAAATAAAGTCCATAACCCCTGTTTGTTGTCCAGTGATGCATAAACAAAAGTTGAGTAGTCTAGCCCTATATCACTATGTAATATTCAATGTATTAACTATGAATTCAGCATTCAGGTTTCCACAGCAGCTGTCTAATGCATTTTTATAAAATCTGACTCATGTTGACGCTATAATATTGTTAACAGATCCAAACTCAGGCTCATCCCGTGATTTTGCAAGGCTCATCGGGATTCCATACTCTTTCACCTTTGAGTTACGGGACGAAGGGCAGCATGGCTTTATTCTGCCGGAGGATCAAATCCAGCCCACCTGTCAAGAAGCGTATGAGGGCGCAATGTCCATCATAAACTACGTCCATGATAAGAATTTCAAAAACACCGCCATTACAGTCACTGCCACACTGGGGACGACTCTCATGGCCTTATGGATCTCCAGCAATCACGTGTTTTAAACTGATATTTACTATATGGATCGTATCTAATGATTGTAAATAAATATGGATTGTGTCAATTCTATTTAAGTTCTCAAAAATGATTAATTGAATTTTTGTGCTTTGAATTAACTTTTGAATTAATGCTTATTACTGTGTAAATGAAAAATATCTTGGTTTGACATTTTGTGTAATGCAAAAATGTAAGATATTTTTAAGTCTGACTTCTGTTCCAGTTGTATCCATGTTTTATTTCCATATTTATATACAAAGTAGTATTAGTAGGAGTATTTTTTGTTTGTTTGTTTTAGAAGTGAATACATTTTTTAAACAAACCATTAAAATCTGATTATGTTTTCAAATCAAATTGAACACGTCTATTTGTTTAATACACTGCAAAAATGCTTTTCTTAGTTAGATTTTTTGTCTTGTTCTAGTCCAAATATCAAAAAATTATTAAATCAAGAAGTGTTTTCTAGGCAAGTAAAACATATTTTCTTGTTTTCAGAAATAATATGTCAATATAAAGTGAGTTTTTCCTTAAAACAAGCAAAATAATCTGCCAATGGGGTAAGCAAAATAATCTTATGTCAAAAGGAAAAACAAGATTATTCTGCTTACCCTATTGGCAGATTATTGTGCTTGTTTTAAGGAAAAACTCACTTAAGATAGACATATTATTTCTGAAAACAAGACAACTTGTTTTGCTTGCCAAGAAGATACTTCTTGATTTAAGAATTTGTAGATATTTGGACTAGAAACAAGACAAAAAAATCTAAGTAAGAAAAGCATTTTTTGCAGTGTATGATTTTGTAACTACACATTTGCACCTAGATTACCTTTGCTGTCTTATAAGTCTGAATTAAAGTTTAGTTTTAACTCTCTGATGCAGTTCTGTCTTTTTTATTTAAAATGTTAAAAATTTTTATATTTTAATCAAATTTAATGAAAACTAACATTTGAGACTCTTCTCAGTTTCTTTAGATTTGGGCTTTGATTATTATTAGTCAAACTCTGCGGACCCGGTGGCGGGTCCGGTGACGTCATCGACCTCCCCTTTAATTTTTAAAGGCCGTTGCGCAACACCCCGGAAGTGGCTCCGTTTGAGAGTGGAGAAGCTATATTTTATGCACATATGCATCACTTCGGGTTTTTTTTTTTTTTACTGTACAAAAGTTATTTACACTTAAATACACAGTATACTGGGTACCCGAGCTGGGTAATGAACATTGGTTTATTTTCATATCTTATAGTCATTGACTAATTTTAATATAATGTTATGATGCCTAAAATGCAAAGGAGATAAAATAAGTAATGTAAACTCATGTTCCTATAGTTATTATCATCTAAAACTAAGCAGATGCAAATGTATTATTTAATATGAATGATCAAAAAGATATTTTCCCAGTATTCAGATGAACTGAAACAGTTTGGCCATCCCACATGATAGAGATAAAATTATTTTTCCTAGTGTTTGCTGTCCTCTGCTGGTTTCAAGCAGAACTGTCTAGAGAAGCTAAAATCTCTAAACAGATAAACTACACTCTTTCAAAATAGCATTTTTAAAAAAAAAATAAAATAAATAATTGCCCAATGTTGAAGTGGTTCATAATAAAACAGAAAAAATATTAAAATATTATTTATTACTTTCAGCAGTTTCTTATGTAAATTCAAAGGGTTTTCTAATCAATTACACTGGAATTATTCATTTATAGCAATGCATTTGGATATGGAAGGCTTTCAAAATTTGGTAGGCGGAAAATACATAAATAAATTGGTATAGCACCTCTCATCAGTTGGAATACAATAACTTCTGCATAGATTATGGTAGAGACATTTTTCTTTTTTCCGCTGTTTACACACATGTGCAGAAACCACCAAAATTATTTACAGCAACATAGAGCACACAGAACCTAAAAGGTACACTTTCAAATTTAAGTTAATTAAAAAAAATACAAAAAGCGCCTCTTTTTTATGTTTATTATAACACAGACAACACATACAGTTATTTTAAATACTTTCAACAGTGTTTCATGAAAATTCAAAGGGGTTTTCTTTAAAATGATACCAAATTTTTGCATTTACTCCTCTGCATGTGGATTTGGGAAGCTTTTAAATTTGGGTAGGCAAAATACAGGCGGAAATCCCAAAATAGCACTAGACTTTATTCTTTTAATGTTTATTACGTTAATAAACAAACAAACAATTAACTGTAAAATGAAACAGAAACATAACACAAATAGTGTACATTTTCTAAATATAATATTCATTCATTTTCTTTTTGGCTTAGTCCCTTTATTAATCTGGGGTCGCCACAGCGGAATGAACCACCAACTTATCCAGCACGATTTTACGCAGCGGATGCCCTTCCAGTCGCAACCCATCCCTGGGAAATATAATATAATATAATATAATATAATATAATATAATATAATATAATATAATATAATATAATATAATATAATATAATATAATATAATATAATATAATATAATATAATATAATATAATAATTAGAGAGGGCTGCACGGTGGCGCAGTGGTTAGCACGTTCGCCTGACAACAAGAAGGTCCGAGCCTCGGCTGGGTCTGTTGGCAATTCTGTGTGAAGTTTGCATGTTCTCCCTGTGTTCGCGTGGGTTTTCTTTGGGAGCTCCGTTTTCCTCCACAAGTCCAAAGACATGCTCTATAGGTGAATTGGGCAGACTAAATTGTCTGTGGTGTATGTGTGTAAATGAGTGTGTATGGATGTTTCCCAGGGATGGGTTGCAGCTGGGAGGGCATCTGCTGCGTAAAAAACATGTGCTGTTGTTTGCCAATGAAGTTGGCGGTTCATTCCCCTGTGGTGACCCCATATTAATAAAGGGACTAAGCTGAAAAGAAAATGAATGAATGAATTATTGGAGACAGTATTTAGAAACTTGCAAAGCTCCATTTGGCCAGCTGATGGCAGTATATACATAGATATCACTGAAGACTACTTGTATAAACTGCTGTCAACCTTAGATTTCTCTGATAAAACACAGATAAAACTGAAGCAAAAGGGACACAGATGAGTGATTCGGGGGAAGATCAGAGTCTCGTCTGCAAACCACACACAAGTCAAACATATCAGAGAAATGAGGGATCAGATCCAAGCTTTACACTGAGAGCAGATCCTGCATCACTGAAGCCCTTCTCTGTTTATCACTGACAGTCTGGATGATAAAGAGAACAGAGATGTACTGTACCCTGTTTGAGATTTAACAAGATGACAGATACTAAAGCATACTAAAAGATTTAGCCAAATATCAGGGGTCAACATTGAGGGCCCTCTGGTCCAGTGACTTAAAATATATATATATATATATTTTATACAGTTGTTTTTGTTGTTGTTCTTATTATTGTTGTTATTATTGTTAGTTATTTTTATTAACCTAAATGAAAATAAAAAATTGTTCCTTTTCCAGCTACTTAAAATTATTATTATAATTAGCTATATATATA
>CAIGQZ010033037.1:1683308-1703825 GCA_903798205.1 Danio tinwini
TTTTTTTTTTTTAAATTCTAAAATGTTAACTTGCCACTTCAGCACATTTTGATATTTGTTATATTTAATATTCTGACAATAATAATATTTAAAATGTTTTAAATATTATCATACATGTATTTATTTATTTATTTGAAATGTTTTTGTATCATTAATTTATTCACTTTAAAAATGTGTATAAATTAGGTTTTTTTTCCTCTTTCTTTTTTTTCATTTTGATACATAAATATATGTTTATATTAAAAAAATATTTTGAACATAATATGGTAGTGTATATTATTTAAAGGGGGAAGCAGGGGTACAGTGGGTATCGATGTTGCCTCACAGCAAGAAGGTCGCTGATTCAAGCCTCGGCTGGGTCAGGTGGCATTTCTATGTGGAGTTTGCATGTTCTCCCCATGTTCGCTTGGGTTTCCTCCAGGTGCTCTGGTTTCCCCCACAAGTCCAAAGTTAAGCGGTATTGTCCGTAGTGTATGTGCGTGAATGAGTGTGTATGGGTGTTTCCCAGTGATGGGTTGGGCATCCGCTGCATACAACATATGCTGGATAAGTTGGCGGTTCATTCCGCTGTGGCAACCCCAGATTAATAAAGGGACTAAGCCGAAAAGTAAATTAAGGAATATTATTTGAATTAGGGTTGCACAATATTGGAAAAATCTGACATTGCGATATTTTGTTTTTCTGCTTTATTTTATTGAGATATGAATACTTCACAAGATGAATTAGTTTAGATTGATTTGGGTGATTTTGTAAGGGTGTGAATCGTGTATATAAAAAAAATAAGCAAGAATAATTACAGAGCAACAACAAAAAAAAGTAAAATAAGCAGTGCTTTATGGTTATTCTTAGTCATTCATATAGAGAAATGAAATAATAAAATGTAAAATAACACTGTATAGTCTTTATTGTATTAATTTGGTAAAATAATTACTCATTGAAGTTACAAATGTAGGGTTTTTTTGTGGCTGGATGCTTTAAATTCTCTTAAAATGCCTTTAAAGGGGTGGTCCACTACTGTATCATATTTTAAACTTAAGTTGATGTGTAATGTAGCTGTGTGAACATAAAGAATATCTCTGAATGTAAGATGCTCAAAGTTCAATGCAAAGGGAAACATTGGCTTTTACTGAGTTTAGCTTAGCAAAGCCTACAGCGAACGAATTTGAAGACTACAAAAAAATACATCTGGGCTAGTGAGATCACACTAACTCCTGCTCTCCCTCGGCAAGCCAAAACGGTATTAGCTAAAACTGCAATTCATCGACTCAGCTTGGGGGGCTGGCTCCAGGAAATCCAAGTACTTTCTGACTGCATTGGTAAATTGGCCATTTTTATAGCTGATATAAACATGTTTACAGCCTGGTACAAATAATGGCTTTGGTGCATATAGCCATAGTTACCCTTCATGACAACTGTGAGGGGGGTGACTTTTTTTATAACTCATCCGTTTAGTTTTTATTAAGTTATATTAAGTCTGCATAATTAAGGGTGTGGCCACTTGAGTGACAGCTAGGTATCGCTGCTCGCTGTCTCGTCACCTTAGCTGATTCTGGCTAATTAGTCACTGAACTTGGCATATTCATCGTATTTTTGTTTTGGTTAATGTTTCTTTATACAGTCATTTGCCTATTGGAATTATTTCCTGCAATTATCAGATACTATAGCATGATGTGTGGACTTAATTGTGCTTACAAACCGTTCAAGTTGCCTTCATTTCCCAGGTGAGTGAAATTATATACTTATATACCATCTCTTTTAATGTATTTGTTTTAATTATGATAATTTATCGTTTATAATGTTCTTTATATCTGACAGATTGATTAGCTGTAGGCTATAACAGTCATCTGAAGCGTTGTCATACAGTGTTATGCCTGGATTTCTTAAATAGCCTTGCATTTACAAACACAGACTATATTTGAAGAATTTGGAAGTAATTTGCGTTTTCCTCTTGTTGAAAAACGTCATAAAAATAATGCTTAGTGGCTCAATGTATTATAACAGTGTTTTTAAGAGTCTAAACACTTTATTGATATAGTAGACAACCAACGAGTCGCAGGTAAGGAAGTTTCACGTTTCTCCCGTAGGAAAGCCAGTCTAAGCAAAATGCAAGGATGCATCTGTAGCTTCACTCACGCTCCGCCTCTTGCCTTCCCTCTGCCATGACGCACGAACACAATGGCGACAGTTGGCCACGCCCACTGGTAGCTTCTTTTGGGTTCTTCATATACCCAAAGAGCTTAGAATGACCAAGAGACGACGCTCTACTGCGATTTGGGAAACAGCCACTAGATGGCGCAGCGGCCATTTTGGAATGAAAATTCCAATAGAACAGCAGCATAATATAAGTCCGTAAAATAAACTATTAAAAGTGCTGATGATTGTGATAGCAAGTGTTGTATTGTCGTCTTTCAGGTTGTATCTCTGCTTTATTGTGCTTTTTGAATAAAAAAATAAATAATAAAGCAGCTGCTTGCCATCGCAACAGCAATAAGATCCAATGGAGAGCCGATCGCTTTCACTTCAAAATGACGGAATCCGAGGCTGTTGCAATGGAATGTTCTATTGAGTGTCGCGGTAAAGTCTAGATCGAATATGCGGCCGGCCGGAAGTGCGATATGCACATTAATATAGCAGCATTTTTATGACACTGTATAACAATAATTAACATTTTTACAGTACTGTGACGATTGGGTTTAGGGTTGGGGTGGGGGTAGGGGTTAAAAATACAATTTATTGGGTAATTTAATAGATAAGATAAATAATACTGGGTACAACTTCTGTTTTTACGCTTCTGTGACTGTTGAATTTAGGGTTGGGGTGGGGGTAGATGATAATAAAATACAATAAATCAGAAATTTCATAAATAACATAAATAATTCTCGTTAACCTCCAGCCGCAAACGTATCCGATCTAGCAACAACCGAGTGTCGCCTCTTGGTCATTCTAAGCTCTTTGATATACCTTTGGGTGACGTCACGGATACTACGTCCATATCTTTTACAGTCTATGCATTTCACCTGTTGTGCCGATCAACTATAATCAAAGACTATAGAATACACAAGACAAGTCACTCATATACTTTTGAATGGGGAAAAGTGTAACTGTCAATATGGTGAATGAAGCCCCGCTTTCTAGCACAGGAGCCAATTAGCGATCTCTATATGGGATAAAAGTCTACCTTCTAGTACAGTAGCCAATTAGAGATCACTATAGAATGACAATTCTCCGGGGGAGGGGCTCGGACCAGACGTGAGTTTCTGCAGATTTTATGTGATACGAACATTTAGAAACTAAGCTAAATAGACAGTTGTTGTTTAATTTTTTTGGTTATTCGTAATATGAAATGTCATCGTAAGCGTTTTGAAGAATCTGATGTCTCCCCATTTAAACAGAAAGCCCGAGCACACTAAGCCTGAGAGGCGTTTCAAAGATGGCTGCCGAGTGAAATGACTTAAAGAGACTTTGTTATAATCCCAACTCCATATCTTGCGATGTGACTATTGCAGACACACATTGCGATATCGATGCTGAAACAATATATTGTGCAGCCCTAAATTTAATGATTAAAACAATGCATGCAATGGATTTCTTTTTTAAATCAGGTTAATTTTTTGTCCTATGATAATAATCTGAAAGCAGAAAACTAAATCTCCATTTGCTCTCCTTTCCTTCTAGGAGAAAGACCTGAGATATTGAAGAGACCACACTCATATTTCCTCCTCATAGATATTTCTTTCTCCATTGTTCTTTGTGTTGCTCCTTCCACCTTTCAATTTTCCCTCCTACATTACAATATATTTATTTAATTCCCACTCCAAATATCACTCCTCTTTGATGCTTGCATTTTCTTTTACCATGAATGTATCCGGCAACAATTGCAAGCAGGTTTTGAATTCTACAGTGACTTACAGTATATGCAAAATCTTTAGGAAATTCTAATATGACATATCATACAGTATATGATGCCTTATTATTGCGGTGCAACAGTTCGGCGCCTCTGCCCACGTGCCACGCACTCATCACCTCGACTAATGGGACTCTGACAGCCCTGCCGCCCACTTCTGTTTCCATGACAACTGCCACCAAGACTGTTTTACCCAGATCTGAGGTGCGTTTCTGCCACCCAGAAACATTCTGCTTTCTGTCATGTTCGTCTGACGATACTTTTGGCTCGCCACTTTGTCAGATGATGGGGTCTATGATCAGTCTATCATATGATCTCATTCAGTTTGATTCCGCTGGATCCCTGTTAGCAGCTAATTTAATGACAGTAGCTCGTATTTGTGTGGCAAACCCAAATGCCTGAATTGAAGAACGGGAAGTCACACATAATGTCTATTTCTGAAAAACTGAGACTGGAGAGCAAATGGAGGTGGTCAAATGAAGTCAAATCTGATTTGGGCCTGTTGATTTTTGAATATTTGATTCTGATTGGCTGATGAACATTCGGCGGTGTACAATAATTTCCAGAGAAATCATAGCTAAAGTAGTTCCAGGTAGGTATTTGGTGAGCTAATGGTAGTATATGTGGAATAATTACTTTGTTTCATTGAAATATTGCAAAATAATTCACACCTGAGGTGTAACTGTGTCCTAACAGCACTCTAATCAACACACAAAATTTTAGCTACTAGCAATTTGCTGTCCACACCAAACATATGACACGACAGAAACATTTAAATCCCAGCCTCTGCACTCCCAACGAAATGGTATTTTATATAAATGAATACATATTAAACCTCTTCAACATTGTTAATAGGCTACTGCATGACTAATGTTTGCACTCACAGAGTCACAGTTGTGATTTTTATTTTCTAACTGTCTGCTACTTTATTTATTTTCAAGATTTGAGGTGAACTACCTGCTGCTGCTTTCAGTAATAAAATGCTATTTAAAATCACATTGGTAGGATTTAATAGTAAAAAAAATAAAAAGCCCATAATCAGTACCTGAGGTGTTTACATGGACATCAATCGATTATTCAACCCAGGCTTATTCTGAAAACATACCTCTACACATGTTTCTGGAGGCTGCGAAATACGTCCCAGGAGGTACATATTTTTGCAGTTTTTGTTTTCACGAATCCACGAGAGGCTGCTGTGTACGCTTTTTTGAGATGTCAAATTTCTCTCTCAAGTGCTGTTTGCGCCTGCTGTTCTCGCGTAAACCCACCAGAGGCCGCTGTTGACTGACTGTTTGACTGACTGGATGACTGACTGACTGACTGACTGACCGACCAATCGACTGACCCACCCTCCTCCTTCCCTAAACCCAACCATTTTTATCAATTGACCCGCCCGCCCGTCTGCCCACCCACCTCCTTCCCTAAACCCAACCAACAAGTTTCAAAAGCAATCCAGAAATAAAAAAGAAAAGCCTTCGTCGAAAGATGAAAAAAGAAAAGAACGGCATCACACAGCTCCGTAGTGTACAATTTTAAAAATGAATTGCAGCCATACGTACCTCTGGCTACATAATTTGCGGCTTCCAGAAACGTACATAGGACTATGTTTTCAGAATGAGCCTGTGTTGGAATTATTTACCTTAATCTGAATAAGACAATAATATGATTAAGGTGTTTACCTGAGTTACTATTTGAATGTTCCTTTCATGATCCCGTTTTACATGTTATAGCACATAATTCGATTTTCTCCTAAGTTTCTTGTAATTTTGGGTGTTTAATTTTTCATTTGTCTACTTTAACTTCAGTTTGGCTTTCACTTTCATTCAGGAACATTTCATGCATGCCCCCCTGTGACAAACTGAGATATTGGATGCAAGTATGAACTGCTGGAAGAGAGTAGTTTTAATGGATTTTGATACCGCACATCATATGGGAAAAAAAACTTCCTTATATCACAATGCGGGTGTCTGTGGTCCTTCACTGACTCGGTAGGTGCAGAGAATAGTGTTAAACAGCCGTGTGTGTATAAACTATCCACAAAAGGTGGCAAAATCCTACATGACGGTAATAGTTTGTTTAAGGATGTCTGTACTGCACTACAATAATGCGACTAAAATGGGCATACTCCGCATGTCTTAATCCATTTTTGTTTAATTCGATTATGACTTTAGTCGGATTAAAGTAATCAAAAAATCAATGTTTACATGGTAGACTCTTAATCACAGTAATGTCTTAATTGTATTAAAATCTGATTATTGGTGTCCATGTAAATGTATTTGGTGTCCTAGTAGTTTATGCTGCTGTGACATTGTGGAAATAGAAAGCATTTCTAAAATAGGAATTTTGTGCAGTGTTATCCCAAATGGTTAGGACAAAAAACACCTTTTAACAAGGACATGATACCTTTTATCATGTGTCGCACGTGTGTCGCATGTTGTTAGGGGAGTAACAGTCACATGCATGAATTGTTAATTTTATTCTAATGATTCAACGGCCCACCTGATGTTTACGTAATATATTAGCAGTGGGAAACAACACCATATTATCACGATATTTGTGTTTCAGTAAAATATTATTGTAATTTAAAATGATGGCGGCTCAGTGGTTAGCACTGTCGCCTCACAGCAAGAAGGCCGCTGGTTCGAGTCCTGGCCTGGCCAGTTGGCATCTCTGTGTGGAGTTTGCATGTTCTCCCCATGTTGGCGTGGGTTTCCTCCGGGTGCTCCAGTTTCCCCCCACAGCCCAAAGACATGCGGTATAGGTGAATTGGATTAAATTGTCCGTAATGTTTGAGTGTATGTGAATGTGAGAGTGTATGGGTGTTTCCCAGTACTGGGTTGCGGCTGGAAGGGCATCCACTACGCAAAACCTATACCAGAATAGTTGGTGGTTCATTTTGCTGTGGCAACCTCTGCTAAATCAGAGACTAAGCCGAATGAATAATTTTAAATATATTGCAATATATATTGTCACCTTAGAATTATAAGGTTCTATCTGACATTTTTGTCAAAATTGAGTTATTCACATATTCTTATAAAATAACAACATTTCTATTATGTGATGTTTTTTGAAAAGTTGTTCATATTTTAAGACTTTTTATTTAAACAAAAAAAGGTTTATACTACAAAGTCAAACTCTTGGCTCCATAAGGTTCTTTCTGTGAGCCAGTCAGCATTTTTAATGCACAAACAAGGACCAATAAGAATTAACTTTCTTTGTCATTTCGCCGGACTGCTCGATTAACAGTGGGAAAGACCAGAAAGAAACTCAAAATCACACAAAATCAGAGTCGGCTAAATATTGCCGCACCACACAAAATGGAGATGTGTGTCAATGTGATGATTTAGAAGCATTTTTTGACATTGAGATTAAAGATTTAAGATGTTAAAAAAGAATATTAAAAATGTATAAATTAAATGTGAAATATTTTTATTTGTGTATATATGGTAAGTGAAACACTTTACAGTGTTTATTAAACTAACTTGCTCACTGTCTGTTTTCTTTTAAAGTCTTTAAATTTAATATTAAGCTTTGAAGGGCAGATATTTAATTTAATTCATGGGACATTAAAATAAATATAGCATATAAATAAATATTATTCAATAATACATGTAAATCATACAATTTAATAAATAGTAACATTTTAATTAGATAAAATTAACGTCTGCACTGGACAAAATATTGAGCACAGCCTTGTATGCTTAATTTGAACAAGAAAAAATATTAACATAAAATAAATGTTATAGAAAGTAAAAATTTTACTTTCTCAAGCATCAACACATTGTTATATTTTTTGTTATTGTATTTCTTGATAAGTAATGCTTCAATGAATGATCTGCCAGATTGACTTTTCAGAATTAGAAGGTTCTATCTGCATTTACCATAATTTTTACTCCAATTTGCACATGTAAGAGAACTTTGATAATTTACATTTAGAGTACATTCAGGGTGTTTGTCATGTTAATGTATGAAAGAGAACTGTTACACACATATTGTTTGCTTTATGGAATGCAAAAACTTTGAAGCTCAATACCCCAAAATCATTCAGAACACAGACAGAACCTTATAATTTTAAGGTGATGATATGTTTAATATACAAATTAGTTGTGTTTGTGGAAGCTAAGAATCTTCAGTTCTTGGTAAATTCTACTTCTAATGGAAGTTGTACCTTAATATTTCAAATATTTATATTTATTAACAATATATGAATTCAATATAGTCTTCAAATAAAATGTTAAAAAATGACAATGTAATATATTGAGTTAGTACATATATGCAATTGATTGGAAGCAACTTGATTTGTAATTGTTTTTAAAAGTTAAAATGCTAAACCTTTTCATTACTTCACTTATAATATGCACATTTATAAAGAGCTTTTCTTAAGATCTTTTAGGGCACATTTCAGTAAAAGTTGATACTTGTGCTTGAATTCAACATAATTAAGCACACGCAGTACATAAGCCATACTGTAACTTTAGGTAATCTGTTGTTTTTATTCAGTCTATTAATTATATTGCTTTTAGAAATATATCACTGAAATATGAGTAGGAAAGGGGAGTGTAAGTCTGTTTTCCCAACAGATGTTTGTTCAAGTCCCTGTGGGATCCAACATATGGCACACAACAATGCCTTTCCTCAAATAAAGGATGGATATAGAGACTATTTGTGTGGCGGATTTTGCTGTTTATTGTTGAAAATGGGCGTTGTGTGTATTCCCAGCTCAGGGTGTGTGTGTGTGTGTGGGTTGTAAAGAAAGGAACAGCATATGCCGTTTGCTTATCTACTGAAAGATAAGGTTTTTAGGGAGAGCGGAGTTTTAATTTGACCACATTGGCGAATATGAGAATGTCTCTTTCAGATTTGCAGATTTTATTATATTACTAGCTTTTGTCCTGTGAAGCATGAAGGATTTTCTCTCTCTTTTTGCCTCTCGTTGTTGTTCGTTTGTACTGTTGCAGATTCCCTTCATATCTTCTGTCTTTATCTGTCTTGTTTAGAAAGATTTTTTTGTTACTTCACAAAAGCCTTTATCATACGGTCTTGACTCACAAGCAGCAGGCAGACTCTGAAAATTCAAATCTCCCAGAGCTCATCCGGAGATTTCCATCTCACAACTTCCACTCTTCAGTACACTATCAGCAGAGCCCGCAGTCCTTTCACTACCTGCATTTTCATTCAGGCCACATGATGATGGATCTCCATGATGGAAACTTCCGTGACAAACACACACTGCCAGTCAAAAGCTCCTCTATTAACAATTTTTTCTCAAATTTTGAAATAACAGTAAATCCATAGGCTAAGATATAGACTAATATATTTGTTTATATTCAGTTGAAGTCAAAATTATTAGCCCACCTGTATATTTCCCCCAATTTCTGTTTAATGGAAAGATTTTTTTCAACACATTTCTAAACAGTAGTTTTAATAACTCATTTCTAATAACTGATTTCTTTTATCTTCACTATGATGACAGTAAATAATATTTGACTAGATATTTTTCAAGATGCTAGTATTTTTTGTATTTATTAAAACTGCTTTTATTCTAGCCAAAATAAAACAAAGAAGACTTTCTCCTGAAGAAAAAAAATATTATAAGAAATACTGTGAAAAATTTCTTGCTCTGTTAAACATCATTTGATAATTTCAAAAAAAGAAAAAAAATCACAGGTGGGCTAAAAATTGTGACTTCAGCTGTATATTTATATACAGTCAAGCCCAAAATGATGGTTGTTGCAGATCAGATATGGTTGCAGTCGTAAGTTAACGAAAATGATTTATATTATTTATTAAATTTCCCATTAATTGTATTTTATTAACATCTATCCCAACCCTAAACCTAAACCCAACTGTCACAGTAAAGTAAAAACAGTAGTTGTACAGAGTATTATTTATGGTATCTATTAAATTACCCAATAAATATTTTTTTTTAACATCTACCCCAACCCTAACCCAGCTGTCACAGTACTGTAAAAATATGAATTATTGTTATACAGTGTCATAAAAAATGCTGCTAACGTGATGTGCATACCGCATCATCGGCCAGCCGTATATCCTATCTAGACTTTACCCAAAATTATTCATACTCCAGTGGTATAAATAATTTCGGGCTGAACTGTCTATGTAAACTGTATGTGAAATAATAATAATAATAATAAATGTAAATAACGTATTGTTTGTTAAACTGTCTGGTGATGAAGAACAAAAATGAAGACCATTTGCACTGATATTTGGAAAAACTACAGCGATGTTAATTAACCTATATCATCACAAAAAAAAAAAAAATAATAAATTGATTCATAGTCTCTCAAAACTTTTAAGTCTCTCATTTAGATGTAGAGTCTCTCAAAATGTTTTTTGTTGTTGTCAAAGTTGGTGACATTACATATTGTCAGCCCACTATTAGTTAATGCTAGTTAATGAATGTACTAACATGAACAAACAATGAACAATATATTATTATCTTTTTCAATGTTAGTTAACATCAATTTTAATACAATAGTAAAAACTATGATTAATAAATGCTGTTCAAGGCTATTGTCTATTGTTAGTTCATGTCAGTAAATAGAGTACATTGACTAATGAACCCTTATTGTAAAATGTGACGACAATATCAGTTAATATTAAAATCTAAACATTAAAACCATTTAAAAATACATAACGCGAAGATAATGGTTCCTATAAAACGAAAAGCTATAAAGAGTCATTATTTACTCACCTAACGTTACATGAAAAGCACATGGGCACCGACGATATTTCGCAAGGCATTATTTCTGCTTAATAAAAGGACTGCTGTATTCCAAAGTTATTCTGGCAGGGTTATGTGAGCAACAATCTTATATTTTTGTTATTTATTTTTACCGCAAAATCGTTGTATTTTTATTATTCGTGACGCGCTTTTTGCGCCACCTGCTGGATTGTAGTGTGTACAAAACCTGTACTACCTGCTGGTAGATGTAATAACTACCCCATTTCAGCAGTAAAAAAACTAATCAACACTGAACTGAACTAAACTGAACTTTAACTCTAAAAACTGGACTGACACAGTTTCAATTTACTGGAACTTCTATGTTAAGCTGCTTTGACACGATGTACATTGTAAAAGCGCTATAGAAATAAAGATATTTTCAATTTAAAAGACCTGTACTGTTTGATGATTCAATTTATTTTTATTTATTTTTATTTCCCTTTTTCTTGCAAGCCAAGTAAAAGCAAAATCACAAAGAAATTATATACTGTAAACTCACTTCAATTCTGTAGGCTACCTAGGCTATTTGAGGATAAAACCGTAAAGATATTTCCATTAAAATAAGTGTTAAATGCATTTAAGTTATATTAATTGTGAGCTGGTAAAGGTAAAACAACATTAAATATCCAAACATCTGGCCAGAATATTAACTTCTACATCTCTTCTGTTTTACTTATTTTAATCCACACATTATTCACAGGTATGCGCCAACAATAGTGTATCAAGCAAGATTTATCCTGGACAATAAATCAATGTATATGTTATATAACACACTTATGTTGCCATATATGAGTTGTGTTGAAATTTGGGGGAATTCATATAAATCTAGCAATCGTTATATATAATGCAGAAAAAAGTAATTAGACTGATAGAAAATGTGGGGTATTTGGAGCATACAAATCCCTTATTTTTAAATTGAAGATGCTTAAGTTCAATGATTTGGTTAAATTGAAAACAGCACAATTTAAGTTTAAAGCTAGGAATAAATTACTTACGAAATGCATACAAAAGTTTTTTAAAGGAAGACAAGGCGGATATAATCTGAGAGAAGATCAACATTTTAGGAGGTTGTAAACAAGGACAACTTTAAAAAGTTTGTGTATGTCTGTATGTGGTGTGAAATTATGGAAGTCTTGAACAGATTCTCAAACAATGTCAAGATATTAATTAATTAAAAAAGTTGTATAAATGTATATTATTAAAGGAATATAAGGATGATGATGATTGAAAAGTATAAGTACAATGAAATTGTAGTTAATGGCTATTTGTAGTCCTATGTTTTTGTTTTGTTTTTTGGGGGGTCTTTGTTATAAAATGTAAATGTACAAATGGAATCAAACATATAATAGGTCAAAGATGCCAAAAGGATAAAATATGTCTCATGTAAAAAGAAGAGATAAGAAATAAAGAAATAAGTTTAAGTAATAGACGAATGATGTGTGTGGTAATGGGGTGGGAAAATAATAAGCTTGTGCTTCATCCCGCTCCATTTTCGACCATGTTAAAAAGTCTAATTTTTTTGTTGAAAATATTTTATGTATGATATTTCTGTTCGAAAAGAAATAAATCAAATCAAATCAAAACCTGATTTCATGAAGTAGGACATGTTTTTGAATTAACATCTATGTTGATCCTGGAACAACATTACAATCAGCCAATTACAATTAGGGGATATGTTTACTGTTTATGCTAAGGCTTATGCACTTCTACATGATTCTCATCCAACTATTATTCCCCTCTGATTTTGGGAATAATTTACAGTTATGGTTGGGTTTAGGGGTAGGTAATATTTATGGATTGCAATTTCAAACAAAAATTATGTTACAGGATCAACATAGATGTTAATCCAGGATTGCATCGTACTTGGCAAAATCATGACGTGCCACTGGCTGGTGCCACAGTAAACATAACAATTTCATGTTATTCTTTTCACGTCTCTTCCCATCTATCACTCAATTTTAGGAGTCCACAGACGCAGAGCAACTGAAATGAAATACGTATGGAAACCGCCATTGTAAAGCACATGATTAGTTCACTTTAACTTACTGCACATTAAAGTTCAACCTATTTACAATCATGATTATGATTTAAGAAACAGAGCACACAGAAAAATTTCCTTTTAAAAACACGTCCAGCCCAGTCAAGTCAAGATTACTGAATGTTTCTAAAATGAACTCGATACCACACATTTTTCTGCAGAAATACTTTTCTGCTGCAAAATTGTCAAGGGTTGACCAGTCCGCAGTGATAAAAAGATTAAGGATGACTGGTAAAGGTAACATTGAAAACAGCATGTTTACAACTATTTTATTTTACTACTACTACTACTACTACTACTACTACTACTACTATTCTTCTAAGAATATTTAACTAAATATAATTATTTTTTCTACGTATATTTAATTTTGTTTATAAAGGTATACATAAAGGTATAGCAAAGTCCCTTTAAGGCAAGTCATTTCACTCAGCGGCCATCTTCGAAATGCCTCTCGGGCAGTATGCTGGTCATTCTGTCTAAATGGAAAACATCAAATTCTTTAAAATTGCTTGCCAAGCTTACGATTAAATTTCATATTAGAAATCACCAATATAATTAAACAACTGTCTTTAGTTTCATTTCTAAACATCTGAGTCAAACAAAATCTGCAGAAACTCAGGTCTGGTGCGAGCCCCTCCCCCGGAGAATTGTTAGTCTATAGCGATCGATGATTGGCTCCTGTACTAGAAGGCGGGGCTTTATTCGCCATATTGACTGTTACACTTTTCCCCAATCAAAACTATACAAGTGACACGTCTTGTGTATTCTAAAGTCTTTGGCTATAGTTACTAGTTTTGTAGTTTTTATACTGCAAACTTTGCAGTGTGTACTTATTCTGTGTTTCCATTCATGTATTTTTTATGCTTTTAAACTTTGTTTTTTTCCCTTCCAAATTAAAGTATACTCCAAAGCCTAAGTTCATTCATTTTCTTTTCAGCTTAGTCCCTTTATTAATCTGGGGTCACCACTGCGGAATGAACCGCCAACTTATCAAGCATATGTTTTACGCAGCGGATGCCCATCCAGCCGCAACCCATCTCTGGGAAACATCCACACTCTACTCCAAAGCCTAAAGCAGGTCGCATTTCAGTTCTAAACATATGTTTCAATCAGAGTACACACATCGGTGCCGCAAGTCGGAGGCTGTCCAGCCACGACTCAGGACACTGTTCATATTTCTGCCGCGCCACAGAGCGCCATCTGATTAGTTTCGTTTTAAAAAGCATGCAAATGTGTGCGTCTGGTGCGCGATACTTTCAACTGTATCAGGCTGCATCCGAAACCACATACTTCCATACTATACAGTACGCTAAAATCAGTATGCGAGCCGAGTACTATGTCCGAATTCATAGAAATTCAAAAATCAGTATGCGAGAAGTACCCAGATGACCTCCGGCGAGATTGTGAAGTGAGCATCCAATGCACGCTGCACTATCCTATGATGCCCCGCAAGAGAATTCATGAATGGAAGTAAAGCGACGTAACTGATGCAGGTAGGTCACATGATCATGACAAAATGGCGAATGTGGTACGTCCGAATTCCATTCATACTTCTCACATTCATACTGTATAGAACGCACTTTTCTAACGGCCGAGTAGTACGTTTAAATTCAAATGCAGTACCTACTGAGTAGTAGGCGGTTTCGGACGCAGCCTTTATGATTAGCCTAAAAAGCATAACGGCTAATGCTAATGCTGCCTCTATGACAGTACTCAGGGAAGGAGACCAAAAGCTGGTATGTGATTGGCTAAGATGCTTCACGTTAGCACAAGTTAGCATTATGGGTTTTCCAATGGTAAGTAATACAGACATTTTCATCTCCTCTAAAGTAGAACATCTTTGGTGAACACTCTCTTTTTTAAGTAAAGTCAATTAATCACTTTTTTTACAGTGTATATAGCCTATATTTTGTAGTATTTAAACTTCCTTTCCAAAACTATATTCTTTCTCCAATAAACGGCTCATAAAAACACTTTCAATCTCATTTAGTTTCTACTGATTCAGTTTGTCTGCTTGTTCTAGATCTAGAGCTGATTTCCTGATTGGCTAATAATGTGTGAGAGCAGGAGGTCTGAACACAAGCCCCTCAACTGAACCAGATAACAACCTTCACACACTGGCTGAAGTACAGGAGGGATGTCCGAAAATCTGCTGAGTAAGCCAAACACATAAAAGCTTCAGATAGGGAAAAGTACTAAGTGGAAAATACTGTTGGACAAACCAGAACAAACCTCATCCTAATTTCATTAAAACCTTTAAGGTGACTCATTTAGAACATTCTGCATAAACAAGTAAAATATTTCAATAGATGTGACATAAACAGAGCAGTGTAAATCTAACAAGCATATATGCATAAAATAAACATACATAATACAGTATATTTCACAAAAGTATAAATATAACATACTGAACACATGAGTAAGAGGTAATTAGCCTTTAATTATATAAACATTTAATGCTATCCCATATACAAATCTGATGTATGGCTATACAGTATATGCAAATTGCAATATGTGCTAATTGAATATGCGTCAAAGTTCATGTTTGGATTTTTCCTATAAAAAATATGTCACACAGGGGCGTCGCTGGCCGGTACGGGTCCTATGACACAATTTCGAGGGTGTCGTGAATGAAAGTGAAGACCAGGGAGGTGTTATTATGAACAAAAGTGACGATCGGGGGAAGGGATCAGTAGCGGATGAAAGTGAAGAGAGTGGGGGATAGGGTGTTATCGCGGCCAAGAGCGAAGAGCTGGTGGGAGGGGGTGGATGTAAGGGCAGGCAGGTCGTGGACGAATGTGGAAAAAGAGAGAGAAGGTGGGGTGGGGGGGCTTACTCACACTATGCTATCCGAACCGTGCCCAGGCCCGTTTCCTGGATCGTTTGAGAAGTGTGAGTGCCCTGGCCCAGTTGGAAGAGGTGGGCCTGAGCGCGGTTCCCTTGGGCTCAGGCACCCTTGCACTCACACTGTAAGCGTTCCGCGCCTGAGCCCAAGTGAAACTGAAAGCGAGACGTGACTTTTAAGGGACTGTTTGATATGGATTAATTAATTATTCGTACTGTTCAATGAACGCAAACTGTCATAGCGCGCCCAGGACCGAATGTAATGTGAGTGTGGGCCGTCGGGGGAGAAGCGTGCTTTGGCCCGGTTCAAGGCAACTGTACATAGTGTGAGTACGGCCTTATAGTATGTCTAATAGTATCCCCCCCCCCCATAAATATATGTTCCAGGGCGGTATGGTGGTTCAGTGGTTAGCACTGTCGCCTCACAGCAAGAAGGTCACTGGTTCCAGTTCCGGCTGGGTCAGTTGCCATTTCTGTGTGGAGTTTGCATGTTCTCCCCATGTTGGCGTGGGTTTCCTTTGGGTGCTCCGGTTTCCCCCACAGTCCAAAGACATGCGCTATAGGTGAATTGAATAACTAAATTGGTCGTAGTGTATGAGTGTGTGAATGTGAGAGTGTATGGGTGTTTCCCAGTTCTGGGTTGGAAGGGCATCCGCTGTTTAATTATAATCCGCTGTCCCCTTATAATTAAGGGACTAAGCTGAAGGAAAATTAATGAATAAAAGATGAATATGTGTTATTCATTAACTTATTAGCTATAATTTAATATATTTGGCCATACGGTATATCAGATTTACGTATGGGATTCCTAATCAGGATTACCCCCTAACCCCCTCACCAATATATTTGTGTTTATTTTAAATGCTGCAGGATCAGCAATGCTTATTTGATTTGTCAAGGTTTTTTTCACTCAGCATTTCCACTGAGAGTGGCCAGGATGCATTTTGTTTTCCCCTCAAATAAATAATTCTGAAACCTCAGATCCTGGGAAGTAATTCCATCATCCGGCTGTACAAGGACAGAAAGAAAAAGTTACCTTGGTGTGAAAAGTACAGCATGCTATGTTGTCACTAACACTTAATATCACAATATGCTGTGTATTTTTTTAGGAAACCATGATCTCTTAATCGTAAATGTTTCTTCATCTGTTCTGATGTGCAAAAGCAGTTTTACCTCGACCAAGGGGGTTTTGTAATTGACCTTGTGAAGAAACATCCAGCATCTGCTAAAATCTTTAAAGCAAATGAATCTGCAACATGAAAAGGCCCCCTCAATGGAGACGTTCAGACGCACCAAACCCCCTAACATCAGAACTGACATTAGACTCAATAACCATCCGGGAATGGAGGAGTACAGTTGCGTGCCTCTCGTTCTCCATCATTTGTCAGGTTCTTCTCTCTGGAGATGAATTAGCCGTGTGCTCTTTGTATTTCTCAGTGCGGCCCCTTCAAAAGCTGATCACCTATAAGCTTCAAGCCTGCGAGGCTGAGCTTTGATGGAAAGTCCGGCTTACTGAGCAAGAGGGAAAGCTCTCTGATCTTCGCCAGCAAGGCCCCAGCGGAGAATTAGATTTCAATCTGACAGGGAGGGAAAACAACATTTGCGAAACAAAAGTTTAGAATAATTTGGGTGGAAAAGCAAAGCCCGACGGCCGGGCTCCTCTGAGTAATTTCCTGATTCTCCAGCTCTCAGTCCGGCCTGCCGATCAAAGCCACACATCCAGATGCTTTGAGTTGAGCTTAAAGACAGAACGTCATTAGTCAACAATCAGGCACAATAATAGAACATTCTGAGATATCCTGAACTCAGGAAAATCACTAGTTTATATATGTGTATGTAAATGTCATCTGGAGATTCTGCTGTAGGAGTGACTGATGTACTAGTCAGAGTACAGTGAGAAGCGTGGGAATGGTAAATGTCTCTAGATCAAGATCATGATCATCATAGCTATACAGAATTGGAAGTTTACAGTCTGTGTCTACACTCTAATGATGCCCATATGTCCATATTGGAAAGCTTTATTTTTTCAGGACTTCTGGATTCAAGTGACTTTTATGACATTTAATAAAAGAGCAAAATATGTCCGAAAGTTCCACTGACAATCATTGTAACAGATACATGTATATAAACATTAAATGACAGGAGGTTAAGATGATCTACTTTAGTTATCATTAGTCAGCATTAGAATGGAAATAAACAAGGTGGAAAGAAAGCTCTGGTATACTTTTTCATTCTTCATTTGAGGGCTGCACCCTTACAAAAAAATAACTGCAATAAACTGAAGTAAAACTGCAGTACAACAGCAGTATATAAAAGTAAAACCAGTTAAATTAAGTACTATTGCAAAATTGCAATACAATGAAGTATAAACAGTTCAAATACGGTACAATAAAGCTCAACAACAGTATAAGTTGCAGTAAACTGGAGTAAACTGTGTTTACTGCACTTGTGCTGTTGTAGTCAAATATGACAATAGTGTGGTAATAACTATGCTGCACTTCTGTTCTTCAACATCTTGCAAAAATGTGCAGTGAACTGAACAGTACAACTGCAGTAGCCTACTTGTCCTCTATGGCTGGCAGTGTGGTCCCTGTGATGCGTTGGGCAGTTTTCACCACCCGCTGCAGTGCCTTACGCTCCACAACACAGCAGCTACCATACCAGACTGTGACGCAGTTCGTCAGGATGCTTTCTATTGTGCAGCGGTAGAAGTTCACCAAGACGGCTGATGACAGCTGGTTCTTCTTAAGTTGCCTTAAGAAAAATAGGTGCTGGTGAGCCTTCTTGACGAGGCTGGAGGTGTTGGTGTTCCAGGAAAGGTCCTTTGAGATGTGGGTCCCCAGGAACTTGAAGGATGAGACAGGCTCGACGGCCATCCCGTTGATGTGGATGGGATCATGTGAGCCTGTTCGTCCCTTCCTGAAGTCCACAATGAGCTCCTTGGTCTTGTCGGTGTTAAGGAGCAGATTATTGTCGGTGCACCCAGTGGCCAGATGCTTTATCTCCTCCCTGTAGGCAGTTTCATCATTGTTGCTTTACAAATAAAATCTGAAAACAGGGTAAAAATCAGGCTGCCAAGAAGGCTTGTTGGTTGGGTTTAGGGAAGTGAGTAAGCGGGTCAATTGGTGCTTTTGAAAACATTGGTTGGGTTTAGAAAAGGCGGAGGGTGGGTCAGTCAATCGGTCAGTGGATTGGTCAGTCAGTCATTCAGTCAACAGCAGCCTCTGGTGGATTTACGCGAGAAGAGCATGCACAAATGGCACTCGTGAGAGAAATTTAAGATCTCAAAAACACAGCACCCTCTGGTGGATTCACAAGAACTGCAAAAAACGTACCTCCTGGAACATATTTGGCACTCTCCAGAAATGTATATAGCGGTACCTTTTCAGAATGAGCTTAGGTTGGAAAGAAGTTCACAAGCCTGATATTTGCTGCAATATTCAGGTGACAAGATCAAATTTGGTGTTCAAAAAAACAAGCATGGATCATTTCAATGGATAGTGTAATGATAGTGAGGAACATTTTCTTGCCACACTTTGGTCCCCTCAGTACTGTACCAGTTGAGCATTGTTTAAATGTCACAGTAGAATAGTGTTACTAACCATGACCATGCTTTTATGACCAGAGTCAACCCATTATGAAGTCTGCTTTAGCAGGATCACAAAGCTCTAATCATCTCAAACCTTCTTGAACATTACAATAAAAACCTGAAAGCCTCCACAGTCACTAGATCTCAAGTCAATCAAGAACATTTGGCATGTGGTTAAAGGAGAGATTTTATTCCTTTTTTTCTGGTGCAAGGCTTATGCATTTATTTGATTTTACTAGATCTTACTGTACTATTAGTCTGTGAATAAGCCAGACTGTTAAAGGCAAAGGCAGGCAGAGAGGAAGCCGATGTGTAGAAATAGTTAAATGGATGCAACTGGGTGGTTGGATGAGGTGGAAGGATGAAGGGAACTTTAGGGGGTGGAACAGAAAGGCACTTCAAAGCTTTGATGTTGTGAGCTCCTAAATGAAGGCGACTGAAGGTCCGTGCTAATGGGAGCCCATGGGGAGATGAGAGAAAGCATAGCAGACATAGCTGGAAAGGCAGAGAACGAGTGAGAGAGTTTGTGTGTGTTTAGAATTGAATGTGCTGATGTTTATTGGAGTCAAAGGTTTTATTGACAGACTCCATTTGTTGTCAGTGGAGGTGTGTTACAGTATGTAGCGGTCTGGTATTTGTAAAATCAATTGCATGTACTATATGTGAGCATGTTGAGCAATGTCAACGAGTTCTACTTATTTAGCAATCCAAATTAACCCACTGTAAACTTGAAACTCGGGATGCACTGATCATGAAATACTCATGGATATGTTAACAATCCTTTATTAAATAATCATAATAACAATAATCATCATCATAAAAAGCACATTTCCTGTACAAAGTGTCCAAAGAGAGACTGGGATTCTACCCAGTGCTGTGATTCTCAAGTATTTTGAGTGTTTAAGACAGACAAACGCTCCAAAGCAGTCTTTTTCAGGTCCAAATCCGAGGCTGGAACAGAGTAGCTCCAAGGCACTTGCAAATGTCCAGGGGTCCAGTAGCAAGACACTTCAAGAACTGCATGTTTGGATCAAGCAGGGTTCAGTAGAAATATCGAAGCTTGTCTACTGGTGCCTTAAAACTCTTAATCTAAGATCCCAGACTCTCATCGTGTGTCTTATTCTGCAGAGGTGTAGTGTGCTTTGGGTGCATTTACTTCCACCGACTCCATTGTGTTTTTGAGCATGAGGCTGAGGAATCCCATCTGAGCAAGTAGGTAAAGATTTACGACATCTGTCTTCCACCTTTTTTTTCAGTCTTTGAAAACCACAGGGGAGCAGATTTACAACCAACCTGTCTCCTGTTAACATAAAGCCTTAGCATGGAAACGAAAAACTGAGTAAAAGAAGGAAAAGATCAGCTGGGAAATAAACACAGGAAAGAACTGACATGTCGCA
>CAIGQZ010033037.1:1716048-1730755 GCA_903798205.1 Danio tinwini
CTATACTATACTATACTATACTATACTATACTATACTATACTATACTTGTTGTCTTGGCTTTATAATCGAAATACCTTAAAGTGAACAACAAAAGAAACATTACTCGTTCCTGGCTCCTGTTCTTTGAAATAAGTTAAAGTCCCTGGTAGGAAGCTTATATTGTATGTAGTGCATGTTGAAGTGGGAACTAACCTGCATTTATGTGGTCCTTCCCGGTGAAGAGACGTCCATTTCCAACCTCTGTTTTTTTAACTGTGGATAGAAATGAAGACACTGCATTGAAATTGCTGCATTGAAGGTGTTGGGAGTATGACAGAGAATGTTTTGGGCCCAAACAGTGCTTACTACTAATGAAATCATACATTTAAATTTATGCATATGGGAGATGCTTTTATCCAAAGAGGTTTACACTGCATTTAAAGCACTTTTTTTGCTTTCAGTTTTTGTAGAGTACTGGCAGAAATCTAAGTGTGTATATTCAGACTTAATGACATGTATATGCATATGAAACACAATTACAGAGTACAGAAATAAACAACCTAGATAATTACTAAGTAAACACAGCAACCTTTACACAGTAAGGACATAAATCGGTACAAATATGCCATGTGTCTACACTGTTACTGGACTAATATACACATGAAACAGAAATGACGATTAGAAAAATAAGATTTTATTGTCACATTTTTTAAAAGCAAATTTTCAAGACACAAATTCATCAAGCAAAAATATTCTGTTCACATTCGCATTTGAAACAATGTACTAATTTCAAAGTTGAGGTATAGGCTGACCACAGTTAGAAGGTACTTTCGTAAAGCAAAGTGCATTATCATCATCATCATCATCATCATCATCATCATCATCATTAAATTCATATTCTGTATCAGATGCTTCACCACTACCACCACTACCACCTAAGTAAGTTTTGCGATACAATAAAAGGCCCATAACTTTCATACTTCTTTACAGATCGACGCCATTTTGTTCCAGAAATGTCCAGATTGGAGCCCGCCATGTCTAAAAGCAGTGAAATTAACGTGAAGCCTGACCGAATCTATTGTAAACCATCTATTTTACCTGACTCTCTACCTCAGAGGATACGTTTTTTCGACTGTTCGACAACTCCTAAGATGTCCAAAAGTGAATGGTTCTGATGCGAGGAGACATCTGCAGAAGTGTGAACATCCGCTCCCTGAAAAATAGGCTGTTTTGCTTTATTAGAAGCTTCTCGGTTCAGCATACGTGATGCATTTAAGAACCGGAGAAGAATGGCTGTTTGGCATCACGCCTCGCTGGGTGACGCGTTGACGGTGCTCATTAATGTGGCTTCGACAAGAGGCGGGAGTCAGAACGCCTATAGCAGCTTTAATAAATGGTATCTGGTCCATTAACTAATTAAAAATATTAATAGTGAAGAAAGAAAAAGGGGGGGGGGGGGCAGAGTTTAGGGAAGAAAGCGTGATAAAGTGGCTGCTTTAAAAGCACATTGCTCGATGGTGCCAAAACATCTCTTACCACCTCACAGCAAGAAATGGCTTTAAAAAGCCCCAGTGGAGCTTAAGGTCTTTATACTTTTATTTCCATTTTGAACAGCTTTATACGTCCTCTTCTGACATTTTGAAATACTTTGAGCCAAGATTCTAGATCTGCCGAATTTTCTTAAAGGCACAGTTTATGTGAACATCAAAAATCTGTCATCATTTATTCACCCTCATAGTGTTTCTGAGCTTGTATGACTTTCTTTCAAATGCAAAAGACAAAAGGAGCTGATATGTAAAATGTCTTTTCCATAGATTAAATGTGCGAGAGAGGGTAAAAGCTGTCAAAAATACCACACTGAGATGCAAAATCATCAGGGGTGAAATATATATAAGTCAAGGTTCTGCGCAATCAAGCTATATTTAATATTTATATTGACTTATTAATTAAGAATTTGCTAGTAAACTGCCAACAAACTGAATAAAGATAATGTGCTAGTTAAAGTTAGTATAGAAGTATAATACTACAATCTTAATCTCATCCATTCATTCATTTTCTTGTTGGCTTAGTCCCTTTATTAATCTGGGGTCACCACAGCGGAATGAACCGCCAACTTATCCAGCCTATGTTTTACGCAACGGATGCCCTTCCAGCTGCAACCCATCACTGGGAAACATTCATACACACTCATCCACACAGATACACTACGGAAAATGTGGCCAACCCAATTCACCTATACCGCATGTCTTTTGACTTGTGGGGGAAACCGGAGCACCCGGAGGAAACCCACGCCAACACGGGGAGAACATGCAAACTCCACACAGAAATGCCCACTGACCCAGCCGAGGCTCAAACCAGCGACCTTCTTGCTGTGAGGCGATTGTGCTACCCACTGCACCACCGTGACAACCCTATCTTAATCTAAAAAAAAAAATTATTAATAAAAAATAACATAACATACATAATACAGAAATAATATATCATCACTTTCCTTAAAAAGTTACTAAGCAATGAATTTAGTTACTTATTTTCTATTAAAGTATCTCAAGATTGTAACATATTGCTTTTAAATGTAACTTTATCCAACACTGAAAACTAGCTAACGATTTTACAGCGCTTTAAAAACTTAAGGAAACTAGATGAATCATAAGAAACATATTTTCACAAAAAAGTGACAAGTTACGACAACCAATAACCAATTGCATTTGCTGTCACCAACGTTGCACACTCTTTGACTATTTGCCAATCCATCATTCTGTCATTAAGGATTCTGTAGCCTCTAGACATAAAATGTAATTTTATGGTAGTGAGTTGTTTTTGTTGTCATTTTCACTTAGGTGCAGCCTCAACATTCTTCAAAACATTTCCTTTTGTGTTCTACAAACAAATCAAGTCATACACTCAAAACAAATGTTTGCTGCTTGTTCCAACGACTTATTTAAAATGAGCTGAAACAAAACAATTGTTGAGTTTTTTTGGGGACAACTTAATTATTTCATGTTCAATCTACTTAAAATTGTACAATGAAGTTAGCTTAATCTATTTGTGTTGGGACAACATTAAGGAATTGTGTGGAACTAAGCATTTTGTACTCAAGGTTCTGCGCAATTCAGATATATTTAATATTGATATTGACTTATTAAATGCGAATTTAAATAAGAGTTACAAGAATTTGCTATTAAACTGCCAACAAACTGAATAAGGAACATGTTGTTTAAAGTTACTTTTAAAAGTACAATATTACAAACTTAAGCCTACTTTATCTAAACAAAAAATGTATAAAAAAATAACAACATACATAATATAAAAATAATATAATATCACTTTCCTAAAAAAGTAACTAAGCAATGAATTTAGTTATTTATTTTCTTTAAAAGTATCTCAAGATTGTAACATATTGCTTTTAAATGTAACTTTACCCATTACTGAAAACTCGTCAATGATTTGACAGCGCTTCAATAACTCATTCAAAATAGATGATCAACCTATTTTGCATCTGAAATGGTGAATTTCACAGAAAAGAGATGTTGAGACACAACAAATAACGTAATAATGGCATTTGTTGTCTTCGAGACCAAGTTGGACACTCTTTGATTATATGCCATTCTGTCATTAAGGCATCTGAAGCCTCCAGTCATAAAATGTAATTTTATGATAGTGATTTTTTTTAATGTAATTTCACTTATAGGAGCAGCATGGACATTTTCCAAAACATCTTCGTTATGTTCCACAAATAAATTAAGTCAAACACACCCCATTTTTTTGCTGTTTGTTCATACTACTTATTGAAAATGAGCCGAAACAACCTAATTGTTGAGTTTTTTGGGAACAACTTAATTGTTTTACGTTCAATCCACTAAATTTGTTTAAACAATTAAGTTAGCTTAATCTATTTGTGTTGGGACACTACGAAGGAATTATGTGGAACCAAGCATTTTTTACAGTACATGGAATTGAGTTTCAGTTTGGAGTGATCTCTTATTAATAACATATAATGTTTTTACTTGCGCATCTGACAGACTGAACTACATAAATTAACCACAGACGTTTTCCATGTAAAAGAAAACACAACTAACCACACTGTTTAGTAGCTGACATTTCCTGGAGACGTCACACCAGTTCATTCTTTGGTTTTGTTTAAAGCATATCGGGGCCTTTAAGCTTGTACTTTTCAATTTCTTTGGACATTAGTACTAGGGTAATACCTTGAAGTACCAATAATTAATGTCATATTATAATCAACAGTACTGCCACAGCATGCTTACCCTGCCCTAATACACAACTGATTCATTTAACCTATAAAACCCGAATGACAACTCAATTCAATAATTGATTCAACATGCCTATGAAAAAGCACATGGCGGTCTTAGAGAGCGTTCACTGCTAATCTCTCTTGAAGCTTCATGACGCTTCACTGAACCAAAATTGCTACCAGGTGTTGATATGAGAAGTTCTCTCCCACCCAAAGCATCCCTCATAGCATGGAGACGGAGAAACGGAAACAGCTGTCTTTGTTTATGAGACTTGTTTTTGGAGCCTCGACACCAGCAAGAGCTTGCTCAGAATAACACACGCCAACGCAGTTTTGGGGGATCTTTGGGAAAAAAAATGAATGTGAGAAATGCAAGATGCAAAGGAATAACCTAGATACTGCCACAGAAATAAACATGAAGGCTCCTTTACACAATCCAACCGCATTTTCCCACAAATATCTCAAAGGTGGTGCCGTCAGTTGATTAAAATTTAGCACATCTTTAATCTGAATCCATATCTAACGCAATATTTAAAGTCAACACAAAGACCAATTAGTTGTACATTCGAAATATTATAAAATGATACAAGACACAAAATGTAGGATGATTTTGTGACAAAATGTAGGATGTGACCTGATTTTATTCATCCACGACTGAATGGATGACTGAATGGATTTCATATCAGGATAGAGGCTGGATGTGTGTTTGCCTACACAGGCTCATTCTGAAAACATACCCCTATATACATTTCTGGAGATTGCGAATTATGTAGCCAGAGCTACGTATGGCTGCATTTCGACTTTAAAACGAACGATACTGGGCGGTGTGACGCCAATCCTTTTCGTGCTTACCAGCTAACCATTTACCCCCATGTGGACACTTTTCCACTGTTAACAGTTTGTCCAGTGGTTCACCACGTACATCGGAGGATTTGAGAAGCAAAGTGGCTATGACTGTGACGAGGGGGTTCGAGTTTGGCGAAGAACGGTTCCAGAAAGCAGGTAAGACAAAAACAAAAGCCAAAAAATAAAATAAACTAGTAAAAAACAGGGTGAGAACGTGGTAAAATCTGAAAAGGTTGTAAAAATCCATTTCTTTTTGTGGATTGGTTTGTAAAACTGTCGGTTGGGTTTAGGAAAGTGGATGATCAGGTCAATCGGTGCTATTTAAAACACAGGGTGTAAACCTACACTGGTCTCACTGTTCGATTCAGTTACCATTATCATGCTATCGATTCGGTTTAATTTGATATCTCGGTGCATCACGGTGCATTGATGATGCTTTCCATACACAATTAAGATTTTTTCTTCACAACACAAGAATTTTTTTTTTAAATCTATAAATATATTAATATTTATACATTATTTGTAATACAATTTTGTCCTTTAATACAAGCAGTCAAATTTATGAACTGTACCTTTAATTTGACCTGCTCAAAGAAAACACTCTTTTTGAATGTTTTAGACAAAACTCAAGAACATACATAGACGACAACATGAGCATTTATAGCAAATAAACTAATATAAATATTATCCCGCTTGCTTTTTGAGCGCTGCCAAGCAAGGTCTTAAACCCCTATGATCGGTCATTGTCTTCACCCGCTCAACAGAAAGGGCTGCGATTGGCATTAAAAATGAAAGCACTGTTCACCGATGAGTAACGCGGGAAGAACAGCCCCGATTACAGTCTTAATGAGCATAATACGCTGGTGTCTAGATCCACAAGTATCACTTTAACAGCCGAGAGGAGAAAAAAAGTTACCCTATGTACACCCCAGCGGGCCAAATGTCTGAAGCATGTGTGTGTGTGTGTGAGTGAGAGAGAGAAAGAGAGAGAGGGAGGCAGAGATGGATTTTACAGCATTTCTCCCTAGTAGTGAAATAGCGGCTTGTGCTGTACCTCCTTCAGTGTCAGTGAAAAACTGTCGAGCACACTTACAAGCAGTAAATTGTACATAATTATTTACCTTTTAAGTAGTAGGGGCGGTTTATTTACTCGCCCTCTCCTCCTTTGCCATAGTATTCTACTGTGACATCGCGCATAGTGGATAAATGACATCAGTACGTAATAACCGGTTGTGATCTATTACTGAACCGATATCGAACTGTCCCCATCTGCATCGCAGTGCACTGAAGAAACAATTAATTTTGACACCCCTATCTGTTGGATTTAGGGGAAAAGGAGGATGGGGGATTGGTTGGTCAGTTGGTCAGTCAGTTGACAGCGGCCTCTGGTGGATTTAGATGACAACAGTAGGCATGAAGGGCACTCGCGAAATTTTTAAGATCTAAAAAGCGTACACAGCGGCCTCTGGTGGATTCACGAGAACAAAAACTGCAAAAAACATAGCTCCTGGGACGTATTTGGAACTCTCCAGAAATGTATATAGAGGTACATAATTACAATGAGCCTGAATTGGTGTTTGCAGTGTATTTTAGACATTTTCTTATTATTATTATTATTATTATTATTATATAATGGGAATCATAATGTAAAGCATGGGTGACCAACCCTGTTCCTGGCGATCGACCTTCCTGCAGATTTTAGCTCCAACCCTGATCAAACACACCTGAACCAATTAATTAGAGCCTGAGGAGTACTTGATAATTACAGGCAGGTGTGTTTGATATGGGCTGCAACTGAAAACTGCAGGAAGGTCGATCTCCAGGAATAGGGTTGAGCACCCCTGATGTAAATGGTTGATTTTGAAATATGTCATTGTTTACAGTGAGATAATTGTTTTTCAATTACTGACGAAGTGGAATTAATTTATCTCCTGCAACATTTGATGAGGCTTTTTCACTGGGAATTCCTTTGTTGGTGTTTACTTTTCAGGTCTATCTTAGTTTGCGATTCTTGAAGCAGTACGTTTAAATTACTGACAACTGGCATTATTCTAATTTCTAATACTTTTAATGACATTTGAGAATGGGAATCCAAACACAGCGGTTATTTTTCCATCCTATCGACATTTGCATTTAGCAGTCTTTATGTTACTGAGTTATGTTACTATTTATCGTAAACGCCAATGCAAATAGTAACTTTTAAAATCTTTGAATTAAGGCTTTTTAACTGAGACAGTGACTAGGTTTACATAGACATGAGTAATCAAATTATTTACCCTAATCTGAATAAGACAATAATATGATTAAGGTGTTTACATGAGTTACAATTTGCAGTGTCTGTATTTTACACTGTCGTTGTATTTGCACTGTCTGTATTTTGCACTGTCTGTTTTTTTGCACTGTCGTTGTATTTGCACTGTCTGTATTTTGCACTGTCTGGAGCCAGCACCTAAGCTTTTCACTCATCATAGCACACGTGCTGCTGATGATGTGACAATAAAAGGGATTTGATTTTATTTGATTTTGATTTGAATGTTCCTTTCATGATCCCGTTTGACATGTTATAGCACATAATTTGATTAACGTCATTGCGTCACCACGCTATCCACATTTCCTCTGGAGTTTCATGTAATTTTGAGTGTTTCATCTTTAATTTGTTGACTTTAACTTCAGTTTGGCTTTCACTTCATTCAGAAACATTTCCTGCATGCCTCCCATGACAAACTGAGGTATTGGATGCGAGTATGAACTGCTGGAAGAGTGTAGTTTTAATGAAATTTTATACTGCATGCCGTATGGGGGAAAAACCTTCACATTTCACGATACAGGTGTCTGTGGTCCTTCACTGATTAGCTAGGTGCAGAGAATAGTCAAACAGCCGTCTGTGTATAGACTATCCTGTCTCAAAATGCGGCGAAAATCTTACACGGCGGTAGTAGTTTGATTGTGGTGTTTACATGTCTGTACTGCACTTCAGTAATGCCACTAAAATCAGCGTACTCAACACATGTCTTAATCCGATTTCTGTTTAGTCCGATTGTGACTTTAGTCGGATTAAGGTAAACAAAAATTGCTGTTTACATGGTAGACTCCTAATCAGAGTATTGTCTTAATTGATTTTAAAACCAGATTATTGGTGTCTATGTAAACATACTCAATGGTTCCATTTCAAATATGATATTAGCAATTATTGAAGCAGTTTTTAAGTTATTGACAACTAGCTTTAATTTGATGAGACTTTTTGATCTGGAATCCCAATGCAACTGTTTACCTTTCAAATATTTTGTTGTTACATTACATTGTTGACAAATTGCATTGACCGGACACTTGTTTGCTTGGTTGCCAATTGTTACTTCTTAAATCGTGTGTAATTAACAATTTCTGATGTATTTTAAGTTCTAATCTATTGTGTTTTAAATTATTCTACACTCTCAGGAATAAAGGTATGCGAGCTGTCACTGGGGTGGTACCTTTTCAAAAGGTACACATTTGTACTTAAAGGGTCCATATTGGTACCTCAAACATATATATTAGTACTTAAACATTTTAAAAGGAACTTTTGAGGTACTAATTTGTATCCTTGAGGTATTAATATGGACCTTTAAGGTGCAAATTTGTACCTTTTGAAAAGGTCCTACCCCAGGGACAGCTTGTGTACCTTTATTTCTAAGAGTATATAGTCTTGTATTAAATTTCATGTTGAAAAGCATTGGTTCATTTCCTCTTAGGTGGGCTCTCCATTCATCAGACTTAACTCAAGTTGTTTACATGCAGAAACCTTTAAAGCGATACTTCGCCTTCCCTTATAATTAATGAAATCATGCTAGGGTTGTATTCAAAAAGTGGCCAATAAGCACATTCTCAGCATTGGAGCTCCTCGTTCTTTCTTCCACCAATAGTCTGTTTCCATGTTCTGCTATAGGTAAAGACATACATCGTAATCAATCTCAGGGACTAGTCAAAGTGCAAAACATTGTGTCGGGCAGCATGTCCACAACAGCTCCTCGATGTCCTGATCATGTTGATTTAACATAAGTACAGCACACTGGATCAAAGTCAGTCCAGGATCAGTGACTAAGGTCATTGGATAACACGTCCTCTTGAGGCGTCCAACGCGTGGCTGGATACAGATTCGCTCTTGGAGAAGAGTATGAGCTGGTAAACAAGCGGAGCACACCAGTAAGACAGGATCGTTGGTATCCAAGAAAGAAAACAACAAGAAAATAACTGGGAAACAGACGTATTAAAGTGTTGGGACATATCTGGGAGCATCTCCTCCAACTCTCCGAGATCTGCTTCTTCAATGAAGTCCACATTTGCGAGCAAAGCTCTAAAATGTTATCCAGTGTTTCTCACCAGTAGGAGTTCCCATCGCCCTTCTCGACCCATACAGTCAATTTGGGCGCCGTCCCAGGCCTGTGAACGCCACCGTTGGGATAGTGTGCATTGTGAGGACTGTAGTAAGCCATTGTAGGTTGGTTCCTTCTGGCAGTAAGATGACGACAGCAAATGGCCATGACAATGACAATGACCAGGAACAAGATGGCTCCTCCACCAGCAATTATGTAATACCAGTTGGGCAAAATGGGTGGTATTGACAGCGTATCTATTGTTGGCTCACTCTTGCCAGGTAGGGCTCCCCCTGGTGGAGAGATATACAAACTGTGAAACACGCCACACTACTGGAGATATATCCAACTGCAGACCCACACAAGTTTTAGGACACACAATCCCGGCCACACAATCCAGGAAGGGGAGAACCATGACAGATCAGTCTTCTTGTGTAATGGCAACTCCTTACGAGCATTATCACCTAATTTACTGGATGTTAATTTAAAAATGAGCTTTGCCAAAAATGCCGACATGATATACAGTTAAATTCAGAATTATTAGCCCTCCTGAAATATTAGCCCCTATGTGTATTTCTTCAACACATTTCCAAACATAATGGTTTTGATAACTCATTACTCATCAACTAATAACTGATTTAATTTATATTTGCCATGATGACAGTACATAATATTTTAATAGATATTTTTCAAGATACTAGTATTCAAGTGACATTTAAAGGCTTAACTAGGCATGTTAGGGTAATTAGGCAAGTCATTGTATAATGATGGTTTGTTCTGTACACATTCAAACACAAATTGTGCTTAAGGGGTTAATAATTTTGACCTTAAAATGGTTTTTAAAAAATGTAAAACTGCTTTTATTCTAGCCGAAATAAAACAAATAAGACTTTTTCCAGAAAAAACATATTATAGGAACTACTGTGAAAAATTCCTTGCTCTGTTAAACTTCATTTGTGAAATATTTATAAAAAATTCACAGTACATTCTCAGAAATAAAGGTTCACAAGCTGTCACTGGGGTGGTACCTTTTGAAAAGGTACACATTTGTACTTAAAGGGTTCCTATTGGTACCACAAAAGTATATATTAGTCCCCTAAAATTTTGAGAATAACACTTTTGTACTTTTTAGATATGTACCCTTGAGGTATTAATATGATTAGATTAGTTTGATTGATTAGGAATTACGTTTGATTCATTTTACATTAATATAATATAGCAGTTTTAAATCACAGAAATTGAAAGGTTACTAAAAAGCAAATGATATATATATATATTACGAGCGTAAACATTAGGTGGGCAGGTTACACTGTAACTCTGCATCCTAACAACACAACGAGATACACAGTGATAAGCAATTTGGCTGTTTGCACCAAACGAAACACGACAAAAATAGAGAAGCACAGAATATGCACTCACTTACGAATTGGTACGGTTTATAATCTGTTTAAAAATTGGACAGATAAAGGTATTCATTTCTTATCTGATATTTTAGACCAATCAGCTAATTTACTCTCTTACAAAAAATTATGGAAAAATTGTCATTCCTTATTAAATTGAAAGAATTTAACTCTGTAACAAAAGCCATTCCCTCTGGTTTACTAATGCTAATGAGAAGTCATATGTCCTCATATAGTACTCATAGAACTGATCCTGTACTATTCTTAAATGGGGTAGACCTTTCTAGTAAAAAATGAACTAAGTTATTAGATTAATATTTTTTTTAAAAACAGCCTTTAAGCCTAGAGGAAATTTTTTTTTGGAATGTTTGTTTTGAAGATATTGTGTGGAAAAAGTTTGGTTGCTTCCTTTTCGTTTCTGCATGAGTAATACACATAGGGAACTGCATTTAAAAATACTTCATAACATTTATGTTAACAATTATACAGTATCGACATGTATGATGAAAATTGCTCATTCTGTTTAAATCATCCAGTGTCTTTGATTCATCATGTAATATGACCCCCAAATATGTTATATTTTATTTAGTCTCAAATAATCTATCTGTGGAATTTTGATGAATCTTTTGATTTTATTTGGTAAATTTCATATTCACAAATGTAGATTGAATAACTCTAAACCTTGTTTAAAGGTTTCTATTATATATTTTCATTTGTATGTAGACTCACTCCAGTAATAGCAAGAAATGTCAAGATACAATTATAGTTGCAAAGGAGCTGAAGTTAATTGAATAGTAAACTTGCTGTCAATTGGGTAGGTTAAATCATATCATTGTAAATGTTTCTATGTTGAAGCTGTGTTTTTATTTATTTTGGTTATGTAATTTATATTTTAGTTTATTTTATGTACATTTGTATTTTTGGATGTCATGTTTAAATTGTATATTTGCTGTTGTTAAAATAAATAAATAAAACAATAATATTCTGTTTAATACATATTAACCCTCTTTAACATCATTAAATGTAGATGCTGAATCACTCCTCTGTTTAGTTCTAAAGTTCAATTTCAAACAGTTTATTGTATTTTCAAGATCTGAGGTGAACTATCTGCTGCTGCTTTCAGTGGCAATACATGTCATGTAAAATGGCATTCAAACTCACATTGTTAGCATTTAGCACTTTATAAATCACTTAAGATTTACCTGAGGTGATCATTGTCAGTTTTCTGTTGCTCACCCATGAGAAATAGAAGCCGTTTCTAATATATCAATTCGTAGTGTTGCTTAGGACAAAACTCCTTTTAATATGGAAAATATTTCCTCTATCGCGTGTCATTGCTTTTATTTAGAACACAGTTTAAATCACTCGTTCCGGTCCTCAATCTGGCAACCTGCGCTTGCATTTGTCATCATCCAGGAGTGCAATACCTAGTTCAACCACTGGGTACTGCACCTTTAATGTATTTAATTTTACATTAAGAAGGTAAATGTTCCACTTTAAATATATTTTAAACATGCGATTTTTTTACAAAATAATAATAATAATAATAATCCACAGAGAAAGAGAATGATTTGAGTTTCAGTGGTAGGGTCCCCTATAACTGGAATTGCTTAGGGCCACTAAATCACTAAGTCCGTCCCAGGCTATATTTATGTGTACATGCTCAGTAGCCACATCTATTACACTTCTAGCCTTAATCAACCTCTTAGCATCCAAACTCCCTGGATCATGCACTCAAAAATGACTTTGCTGTTTATTCAGACTACTTAAAATAAACTGAATCAACACAATTCTTGAGCCTTTTTTGGGACAACTTAATTGTTTTATGTTCCATCCACTTAAACTTGTAAAAACTAATTAGTTGTCACAACACAAATCCATTGTGTGGAACCCAACAAGTGTGTAGCTGGGATTGTGTGTCTTGAAACGTGTGTCTGCAGCTGGATATTATTGCACTACTGCTATAGGTTCAAATGCAAACACACGAATGCCATGAGAGATGCTGTGTTGACTGTTCATGTAGGGTAGAAGCTCCATGCTCCACGTTTCACTGTCGGAACAGGGATTGAAGCAGTTGCGTATCCGCGTGTACAGTGAAACAATGGCTGTAAATGCAGTGCTGTTATGTAACGTGCTTTCAAATAGGCGCCTGAGTCAGAGTCCAAGCATGTTGCAAATAAAGACTGGCCCACACTAGTCCTGGGGAGTGGGAATGTCATACTATAAATCGTTTGCATGCTGGGTTTTAGGACAAGCGGCTCTCCAGGACTATGCAAAGGGCAGATAGTGCTGATAGTTCTCTAGGTAGTTATGCCTTAGGGGTACATTGGGGCTGCATTCAAAACATGAGGCTGTTTAGCCAAGCAGAGGCACATGCATTCTGTTCTCACTCCATTTAGACTTAAAGAATGCTGACAGATAAACTGATTTGTTCCAAGAGTTTGTCATTTGGCTGGGCGTCGCTTACTTTTTCCAATACATGATGATGTATCATAAATGGATCAGAAATGATTGCGAGAGAGACCCAGTGTGAGCACGAGCATGGCTGAATCTTTTGGTATAGTTAATTTGTCTCAATTATTATTGTATTATCAAGTCAATATGACTAGTACCCTTCACAAAAACTGTGTAGTATTTTATTAATTAAAAAAATAGTAATACATGTAATTAATTTCTTAAACATTATACAGAACAATAAAACTTGCTTTGAGATCATTTTAAATCAATTTTATCAAATTGTGATGATTTCATGAATCAAACTAACAGAATTGTTGTGAATGCACACCAAATAAATTAATAAATAATTGTATTAAATATTGCATAAATGTTAAAATATACTTCAAAATAATTATACATTTAAAATGTATAAATAAAAATATAGGCATGTTTAAATAAACAAATACATGAATAAATAAATAAATGTATTGACAATAATGTCAAAATACACTATAAAGTAATTATAAAGTAAAAATTTATAAATAAAATACATGCATGCTTAAATAAATAAATAAATGTATTAATAATTGCATAAATGTTCAAATACAATTCAAAATAATTATAAATTAAAAATCTATAAATAAAAACATATGCATGTTTAAATAAACAAATCATAAATAAAAAAAAAAATAAATGTATTGACATTAATATTAAAATAAATTTCAAAATAATTATAAATTAAATATGTATAAATAAAAATACATGCATGTTTAAATAAATAAATGTATTAATTATTGCATAAATGTTAAAATACATTTCAAAATAATTATAAATTAAAGATGTATAAATAAAATACATGCATGCTTAAATATATAAATAAATAAATAAATAAATAATTGCATAAATGTTAAAATACAACTCAAAATAATTATAAAATAAAAATGTATGAATAAAAACATATGCATGTTTAAATAAATAATGTATTAATAATTGCATAAATATGAAAATACATGTAAAACTATTATAAAAAAATGTATTAATAAAAATATATGCATGTATAAATAAACAAATACATAAATGTATTGAAATTAATGTTAAAATACACTTCAAAATAATTGTAAATTAAATATGTATAAATAAAAAGGTATGCATGTTGAAATAAATAAATGTATTAATAGTTGCATCAATGTTAAAATACATTTCAAAATAATTCTAAATTCAAGATGTATAAATAAAATACCTGCATGCTTAAATAAAAAAATAAAAAAATAAATGTATTAATAATTGCATAAATGTTAAAATACATTTAAAAACTATTATACATTAAATATGTATGAATAAAAATGTGTGCATGTTTAAACAAACAAACAAACAAACAAACAAACAAACAAACAAACAAATAAATAAATAAATAAATAAATAAATAAATAAATAAATAAATAAA
>CAIGQZ010033037.1:1770817-1790951 GCA_903798205.1 Danio tinwini
ATCTATCTATCTATCTATCCATCTATCCATCTATCCATCTATCTATCCATCTATCCATCTATCTATCCATCCATCCAATTTTTGAGCTTTGCTAAATGCAATGTTGACTTTTGATGTTTAGTTGTTTGTAAAAATATAAAAACAAAAAGCTTTATTTAGCTTTTAAACAAACATTTTGTACCAGATTGATTGTGTTTTTTTTTTTTTTTGAATTGGTATCGCGCTATGGGTTTCTTTTTGGGGTTAAACTACAATTAAGAGTGGTTTAAATAATTACAATCCAGGGCCCTTCCCATAAAATAGGAAGAGGGTTCTACACATAAATAGATATATCTTTAGTTTATTAAGTAAATTACTTATATATTTTTTTTATATATTTTTATATTTTAAATCCTAGTTTAATACCCCTGATCAACAGAAATTCTAAGAAAAATATTACAATAAATGAGGAAATGTTAACAAATGTATTTATTTATTTATTTATTTATTACAATCTTATTTAATGTAATATACAGTATGTGCATTAGTTAATAATAATGTTTCATACAATGGATCTATTTTTTTAGTTTATAACAGTGAGTTTTTATATAGATAACATGTTTGATTCTTTATCTAATTTTATATTTATTTTTTAAATTATCTATGCAATAGATCATCACATTTTGACATGTATTAATTAAATTAAACGATTGATAAAATTGTATTATTTGATTTAATATATTTGCATTAGTTAATAATACATAAAGTTAATGATACAAATGTATTTGCATATTTAATAACAGTGTGTTTTTATCTTAATAAAATGCTTAGTCATTTATTTTAATTTTATATTTATTAATTAAATCATCTGTACTGATGTGCTGAAATGGGAGAATTACATCATGGATGTGCAGTTGACACATTCACCATGTTAATAATATGGTCAAAAGAGATATGTTTCTAAGTTCTGAAGGCTAAAAGTGGGTTCAATCCAAGGAGTACCTAATACAGCGGGTAGTGGGTTTACACGCATACATAAATAATACAGTAAAATAACCATCTGAACTATTAAAGTGTAAAAGCAAAAGGTTTCTTAATTTGCAATGCCGATCAATCAATCAATGCTGTCTCTAGGACTTTTGGTTATATATCACCTAAAAGTAGAGCATACTGTACACTTGCATACACACACATACACACGCACACATGCACACACAAACTCAATCAGAAGTATCTCCAGCAGCTTTATGATAAATTATACAACATAGAGGATAATTGGCACAGAGGGTTGCTGTCTGATTATAGCAGAGCTGCATGAGCCTTTTTGCGTCTGTCTTTCATGTTTATAATATTGCTGATTTGAGAAGGAATTCATGCAGGTTGATGCTGTAGCAAGTCTGATTTGATAAAGACAAAGAATCACTAATAAATAATTATAATAACAAATACGCCAATGCTTTCATAGGGGGAAAAAACTGTTTAATTTCTGATTTGTCTTGTTTTTGTGAGACTGAATGAAGTGTAAACCAAAATCAGCACTGAATGTATTCACACTTTTTGTGTGAGTAAATTAATTTTATAGTATCTTCTCAGGATTCGTTGATCAAAATACAGTGAGGGAAAAAATATTGAACACGTCATGCTTTTTGCTGGGAATAACATTTCTAAAAGGAGCTATTGACAAGGAATTGAACCAGATTTTGGTAAAAACCCAAACAAAACAAACATAAAACAAAACAAAAAAAAATCTGAACATTTTAATTGTGTACTAACAACAGAATGGCAAAAGGAGAAATTGCTGAACTACTGAAATGTATTAAATACTTCATAAAAAGGCATTATTTGTGATGGGAGCTTAAAGACTCTCATATGAAAAATGAAGTCACATGCATTGCTCAGGTGTGAGTACAGAGTGTAAAAATGTTGATGGTTCTGTGGGTCTCCTCTATCAAATCGGATCTGTTTTTTTTATTGGATTCAATTCAGGTGATTGACTGGGCCATTCCACAGCTTGATTTTCTTTCTCTAAAAACATTTGAGAGTTTGCTTGGCTGTGTTTCAGATCATTGTCTTGCTGAAATGTCCACCCTGGTTTCATCTTCATCATCCTGATGATGTAGATGTTGGACTGAAGCAGCTAGTATTCATTTACACTGAGGAAGGGCAGAGGGTTGCTGAAGAACTACTGAGAGATTTCAGCTGCTGTCTGGGCTTTTACTGCCTTTCTACACCTCCCTTTCTTCATGTGTTCAATACTTTTTTCCTGTGTCGTTTTTATTTTATTACACATTTATTCATTTGTACACTAATTAGATTTGTTTTCTTTGCATGTATGGATTTATTTGGTTGTTATCAACATCTGTTGAAAATTTAAAGTCAACAGCACCTTTAAAAATAGGTTTTCTGAGAAAAATTGTGATGTGTTTAATGCTTATTTTCCCAGCTGTAAATATAGCTAAAAAGCAGATTAAAATATTTTAATTGTTTATTCTTTACTTTACACACATTAGGTGTATTTGATGTGTCCTGGATGAATAAAAGTTTATAAAAGGGGGAAAAAACATACTATTTTTAATTGTACTATTGCTTATAATGCGTTTTCATAATGATAATAATATGAACACATTAAAAACACATTCAAATCATTTCTGAAGAGTGAAGACTAGAGTAATGATGCTGTAAATTCAGCACTGTGTTGCTGGGATAGATTGCATTTAACAGTACACAACAAAGATATTTTCCCATAATATTAGAGTTTTTTATTATATCAAATAATCTTACCAAGCTCAAAGCTTTTTTAGCAGAAGTGCACACAACACTGACATGTCAAACTAAAGCTCCTTCCTTACAAAACTCACCTAGCCACTGATATCTAATGCTTGTTTTCCCCCATCCGCTTCTCTTAGAGGGTATTACAGTTTCCATGTTTCTATTTTCTCTTCACATCAGTCTATCCATTTTTTTCTCTCTCTTTACTTCTCCCAACCATAAATGAAAAAAAAAAAAAAACATTTGTTGGTGCTGCAATAGATTTTAGCTGACGGTGCAGCTCAGAGTCGGTGTGTAGACTGCGAATAAATTTTAACCGTGCAACTGGAACTGCCCAATAATCAACAAGTAATTCTGCTTATGATTTGACAACAGCGATGTACTTGAGGACCGTGTCTTACCTGGCAGGTTGCAGCCCAATACTTCCATTCTCATTCCGATGCCTGCCGGAGACCAGCGCTCTGGATAGATGCGGATAAACTGAGCCGGCAGCTCCTCAAAGCGCCGCAGCTCTGGGGTGTCGTAGTTCGTGTTCCCCTCAAAAAGCTGCAGGAAAATAGAGGTTAGGGAATTTAGGCATCTCAAGTTAATCTGTAAGGGTTAAAGATTTTAGATAACATGCTTAGTGTACCATTTTGGAATAATTCCCTAGTGGAGAATCCAATAGAATTGTTAAAAGCATGGTTGGAAATTAATGTGGCAGAAATTACATGTCCCACAAATTCAAAACAAGGGGTCAAAATGTCCTTGCACAGTTAAACTAAATTGTTACAGCTGTCAGAATTGAAGAGAAATGTGAAAATGAATAAAAAAGAAGAAGGGTTGGACAATAATAGTAAATGGACTCACTGATTCAAATGAGTTTTGATTCAGAGCGAGTTTTTAGTAAACAAGTCACAGAATGTATTAATTTATTCAAAATGACTCCTTTCAGCAGTTCTGAATAGGGCTTTGAACCATTAATGTATTATTTTAAAATATATATCTTTAAACTATAAAACATTATTATTAAATATTAATTATTATTATATATATATTTGTCATTTATTAACTTGATTCATTCAAACAACTGATTCATCCAGTAATTACGTAAACCACTCTCTTATGAATGAATCATTGAATCAATGATTCATTTGATTCATTCAAAATGTATCTAGAACCTAAACAGACCTGTGCGGAATTTTAAAAAAAATTAAGTTTAGCTGCAGCGACTGCAGCGACTGCAGCGACGCGGTGGCGCAGTGGGTAGCATGTTTGCCTCACAGCAAGAAGGTTGCTGGTTCGAGCCTCGGCTGGGTCAGCTGGCATTTCTGTGTGGTGTTTGCATGTTCTCCCCGTGTTCACGTGGGTTTCCCCCACAGTCCAAAGACATGTGGTACAGGTGAATTGGATATAGTAATATTGACCATTGTGTATAAGTGTGTGTGTGTGTGTGTGAATGAGTGTGGATGTTTCCCAGTGATGGGTTGCAGCTGGAAGGGCATCCGCTGCATAAAACATATGCTGGATAAGTTGGTGGTTCATTCCGCTGTGGCGACCCCAGAATAATAAAGGGACTAAGCCGAAAATAGAATGAATGAATGAAGTTTAGCTGGATATAATAACATTCTTTAAGTCCATCACCCTGCAACATGATTGTCACCAATCCCAATATCCCATTTATCCCATAATTTCTTCAATAACTAATTCACCAATTTAATAGAATTAAATCAGTTAAGTCATTAATAATTTTTCCATTTAAGAGACACATACCTGACAAAAGTCTTGTCGCTTATCCAAATTTTAGGAACAACAAATAATAACTTGACTTCTAGTTGATCATTTGGTATCAGAAGTGGCTTATAAGAAAGGCAAAGACCTCTAGATTACACTTATTTTACCAAAATAAAATATGATCATGCCTTGATTTTTAATTATTTCATTAGGACAGTAAGGTCTGGCTTTGCTTAGACAAAAATCTTGTCACTTAACAGAAATAATATACAGTATAGAATATAAAGTCATGGTGCAGTGGAAAAAGATTAAATATTGTGTAAGACTCCCATGAGCTTGGAGGACTGCATCCTTACATCTCTGCAATGACTCAAATAACATTAATAAAGTCATCTGAAATGGCAAAGAAAGCGTTCTTGCAGGACTTCCAGAGTTTATCAAGACTCTTTGAATTCATCTTCAATGCCTCCACCTTCATCTTACCCCTGACATGCTTAACAATGTTCATGCCTGGTGACTAGGCTGGCTAATCCTTGAGCACCTTGATGAACATCAACTTTGATGTGGAGGCTGAAGTATGAGAAGAAGCGCTATCCTGCTGAAGAATTTGCCCTCTCCTGTGGTTTGTAATGTAATGGGCAGCACAAGTGCCTTGATACCTCAGGCTGTTGATGTTGCCATCCACTCTGCAGATCTCTCACACGCCCCCATACTGAATGCAACCCCAAACCATGATTTTTACTTCACCAAACCTGACTGATTTCTGTGAGAATTTTGGGTTCACACAGGTTCCAGTAGGTCTTCTGCAGTATTTGTGATGATTGGGATGCAGTTCAACAGATGATTCATCAGAAAAAATCTACTGTACCTTCTGCCACTTTTCCAAATGACAAGAAGTCAAGTTACTGTATTATGTGTTGCTTTTACAACTGGGATCAACGACAAGACTTTTGTTAGGTAGTGTATACTGCTCAAAAAAGAAACACTTAGAGGTACTATGTGTTGTTTAAGTTCTCCCAAACATTCACAAACAGCTGAACAACACATACTGTATACTTCATGAAAGATAATATTTCAAAAGTAAAAAGCATTATAGGCACACTTTAAGATTATCCATAGGACAGATGAAATACAGTACCTTGGGCATGCTAGTCTTGCTATCTATCACAAAGTTCCAGTCTTTCCCGTTCAGGCTGTGTGCAAGTCGGTACTTTCGTACGAAAGCCCGGTTCTCTGAGCTGGTTCCTCCATCGCCACTTCGTGCTCCTTGAGTTATCACTCCACGCACCGTCCTGGGTGTACCGAGGTCCACCTGGAGCCACTCTTCTCCAGCTATAGGCTGAGCAGGACTGGGAAACCATCCTGATCGACTGGCTACCAGACGAGCCGCTCCAGGGGTCCAGTGAAGGTCCCGCATTGAGGAGGCTGAGATCTGGGAGTCCGGGAGGAGTCCTGACAGCATTCCCTGAAGCTCTGAACAGGGAGCATCTGAGGAGACAAAAGACAATGAGCCTTCAAATGATGAATGATCTCATAATGTTTACAAAATGGGTCTAAATAGGTGCTGAGATTACATGTTAACTTAATTACAATGTAAACCTGCACTGTGAAAAAATCCTGGTTGCCTTAAATTTTTAAGCTGAATCTAATTAACCTTATGAGTCCATTGAACTTATATTATGTTAAACTGAATTAAAACAGCTTGTGTAACTTATAAAATTAAGTTAGAACATGATTAATTTAGTTTAATAAGTTACAATGACCTAAAAACATATGCTGTCATGACTAACTAATCATATATTTTTTACAGTGTACTTTATAACTGCTAAAACTATGTTTTATATGTTTTAAAGGGTAGTTTGAATGGAGTTTGGACATATTAGATTATACATTATGAACTAGCAGTTAAATATCATACTGTATATTAGAGATGCATTTGATTTTGGACACTGCCACTGGTTTCGCTGTAAAACTGAGGTTAAAAGAAGAAAGATTACCTCTGTAAGGTTGACTATATCATATTTTGATATTGATCACATGACAAAACAAATGCTGTACTACTTTTTTCACCTTTTTATAAATTAAACATTTTTCTAATGTTTCAAAAGAAACATAAGCATAACTTTCAGATTATTTCAAGACAAATACTTGAGGTTTACTTAAAGGTGTCATATACTGCATTGCTTTAAGATGTTAAATTGTTCTCTGATATCTACATAGTGGGTTTCAAGAGTTCACACTTAGCTGATGGTTGATTATAAAGCTTGTTTGGCATGCTGTCCCGGGAGAGAGCTCTGAGTTCATAAGATCCTCAAGCCCGGGGCTCCCTCACGTTTGCAAGGCGAGATGGGAGTTTGAGCTCAGGTAGATCTCAAGAACTCCCCTGCTGAAGTAGCAGATAATGAACAGATAGTGATTGCTCTTAAGAGATAGCTATTTACTAGGAGCATGTCTATGGTGCTGATTTGGATAAGTCAATTACCTTAAGTTGCATGTTTTTGGACAGTGGGAGGAAACCGGGGAACCTGGGGGAAACCCATGTGAGCATGGGGAGAACCTGTAAACTCTGCACAGAAAAGTCGGCTGGCTTGGTAAGGACTAGAAACAGTGACGTTCTTGCTGTGAAGCAACAGTGCTAACCACTGGGCCACCGTGCTACCCATCTAGGAAAAGAGGATGAGTAGGGGTGGAAGGGGAGATTCTTCAAAATGAAGATGACTGTTATATGGAACTTAGGGTATTTATAGTGGCTTAGGAATCGTCTGATTGGTGAATCATAAATTGAATAATGCAGGACTGACTGCAAGCAATCATAAGCACGTGATCCTCTCGAAATTAGTTTATAAATAAACTTCACTTATGCCTTTGGTAAGTTCTCCAGAAATTGTGTTACAAGCTAATTTATTACTCCATAAAATACCCATAGAGTCAGAAGGTCCATGATTAACCATATGTGGTTTGTGTCGTGAATATTAATGAGCTCCGCTCTGACGTGCCAATATGAGACTCACAGTATGGCCATTTCCATATACTGATCTTTTATTATTATACTATACCTTGAAAAACCCAGATTTTCATTATAGGATACATTTAAATATACATGCATATTTCTAGAACAAAAAAAAAATGAATGTCATAAAAAATATTAGATTTTGTTTTCTTTCAGTTTTACTTTTTTTGCATTGCTGTATATAATATTCACATTGATCCTATAATCATTCATGCATTTGACAGATGCTTTTATCCAAAGTGACTTAAACTGCGCTGAAGTTCTTGCTCAAACCCACAACACTGGCATGCTTACCATCATGTTCTCTATAAAACACATTTGCGAACATTTTAAAAGTATTTTATTTAAAGCTTCACCTAACTTGTTCAGTGCTTTCAAACCTGGCATTGCTGCTTTACAACTAAATGTGCACAAACATAATATAACAAAGAAACATTTCCTGTGATTCCTCCCCAGAAGAGTTATCATAAAAAGATGTATCACATGATATGTATGGTATAATGAAAAGAAATGATGCGAGAATAAACATTCACCTGTAATCTGGCAGCCATAAAGCTCAAAGCGCAGTGCAATGCCATTATTCCAGGTCTGTGGTCGAATACGGACAAAACGGGCCAGAACAGGCTGAGGGATGCGATTCAAAACCACCTCCGACGGGTCAGTGTTGGCATGGAAAATCTGCGAAAGAAAGAAAACACACAGCACTGATTACTTTCGCGAAACTATTCAACGAAACACTTTTTTTTCACAAGAACAAATTCTTCCATAGGGACGCACTGAGAACTTATTAGTTAAATTTAGATTTAATCAGTTTTTAAATTAATTTCACTGTAATATTGTGATATGATAATAGTAATATTAAAATGTTTATATAATTTATTTACAGTACAGTTTGTGAAGTCATATTATCTGTCTTTTAGTAGAGATATTATATGAGAGACTTGCTTTGTTTATCAAATAAGTGGATCTAATTGGATTTGCATTGTAAACATTAAATACAAGTTCAAAATGTATGATTTTTTATTTCATATATTACGTTTTTAGTAATAATACCCCTAAAATTATTTTGTATAAATCCACAGATTTTTTACTAAACTCTCAGCAGAAATAGCAAAAAGTGTCTGCAGATTCTGTCTGGCCCTAATTATTAGTAATACTGTACTCAAATATGTCCCGTATTAAACTGTGCCACTTGCAGTGGTGGAAAGAGTACTAAAAATGTATACTCAAGTAAAAGTACCATTACTTGCCTAAAAAGTAGTGCAGTAGAGTAAAAGTATCTGTTGTAAATATTACCCAAATTATGAGTAAAAAGTAAACCGTTAAAAAATACTCTAGAGTAATGAGTAGTGAGTATTAGGCTGTTAAAGGCTGTAAACGTAACATTCTGTAGTGCATCTAGTTATTGCCCAGCTGGCACACAACGTCATAAGATGTTAATATTAGATTAAATTTAGGTTGTGACGTCAGGTGACCAAAATTTAATGTCTACATTATTTTGACATCCAATAATGACATCAAATATTGTTGATTTTAGGTTGATTTTAGGTTGTTAGAAAGAGACTAAAATCCATTGTCGAGGCAACATCTTAACCCAACATCATATTAATTTCAAATACTTTTATTTATCAGTTATAGCAACCAAAATCTAATATCTGATAGACGTCATAGTGGTAACGTCCACACAACATCAAGCTCGAACATCCTTAGACGTTGATATTTAGTTGGTTTTAGGTTGGACGTTGGACATTGACGTTGGGCTGATGTCAACCTGATTTTTATTTCCAAACAAAATGCAACGTCCCCACAATGCTGGAGTACAACGTCTATCTGACACCATGTTGACGTCTTGTGCCTGCTGGGTGTTTAAGGCCATTTCGGTCATCATACAGTAAACATCCGTCATCTTCTCAGCAGTGACATGCATCTAATCAGTCTCTGGGCCAAAGTATGTAAAGATTTTGGACCTCTTCTTGGACACTTTTAATGCTTCCAAACAGTTTGCTGCGATTATAAAGCGCACACGTCTTGAGGTAGTTTAGTATGATGCGATTTACCTTCTATGTGTGATTTGATTGGACAGGAATCTCAGGACTGATTTTTCGAATCCCCCCAAGAAAAAATAAAGTAGTGACTGCGGGTTGGAGGAAAGTAGTGGAGTAAAAGTACGGATACAGCACTAAATATGTACTCAAAGAAAAGTAAAAGTACACCTTTTAAAAACTACTTAGTAAATTACAATTCCTGAGAAAAACTACTCAATTACAGTAATCTGAGTATTTGTAATTAGTTTCTTTACACCACTGGCCATAAATGAAATGTCAAGTTATGAGGAAAGATGTGGAGTGATCTTTTTACCCCTGTAGATGACAAAATCATAGACAAATATTAAAGTAGAGTGCCAAGCCATAAGCGTATCCTGCAACTACAACACCCTAGCAACATCTTAACAACCAGTAGTTGCTTAGCAACACTTTTCAGATAATGTGACTTCAGAAAATGTAAACATTTTTTTTTCTTTCTTAAAGACAGGCTGGTCACACTTTACAATAAGGTTCATTGGTTGATGTTAGTTAATGCATTTACTAACATGAACAAACAATGAACAATACATTTACTACAGCATTTGTTCATGTTAGTTAACATTAGTTAATGAAAATACAGTTGTTCATTGTTAGCTCATGCTAATTCATGGTGCATTAACTAATGTTAACATGCATGACCTTGGATGTTAATAATGCATTCGTGAATGTTGAATTATGATTAATAAATACTGTACAAGCGTTGTTCATGATTAGTTTATGTTAGTAAATGCATAATGAACCTTATTGTAAAGTGTTACCGACAGGCTTTAAAACACATTGCAAATTAAAGGTGGGGACTTTAAAAAATGCTGCGATAAACCTCACTCTCTAGTTCAAATACTTCAGAACCACAAGAGATCCTATGGTTTCTCTGTAAAGTGTGATAAGAGCCAGATTAAACTGAACACCAGTGAAAAATCACCATAGATAAGAGAGCAACTTCCCATGCAGAGTCGAATGGTTGTCAGATAACTGAAATGTGAACCCATGGGACCCCGCAATGAGGGGAAAAACAAGACATGACGTGCGTGAGAATAAGATTACATAATGGTATTGTGACAAAGGTTTAAGAAGAATTATGACTGTTTAAATAAATAAACAATATTTTAGGCGGCGCAATGGGTAGTGATGTCGCCTCACAGCAAGAAGGTCACTGGTTCTAGGCTCCGCTGGGTCAGTCGGCATGTTCTCCTTGTGTCCGCGTGGGTTTTCTCCGGGTGCTCCGGTTTCCCCCACAAGTCCAAAGACATGTGCTATAGGTGAATTGGGAAAGTTAAAAAGTCCGTAGTGTATGGGTGTTTCCCAGTACTGGGTTGCAGCTGGAAGGGCATCCGCTGTGTAAAACATATCCTGGATAAGTTGGTGGTTCATTTCGCTGTGGCGACCCCTGATTAATAAAGGGACTAAGCCGAAAAGAAAATGAATGAATGAATGAATGAATGAATGAATGAATGAATGAATGAATGAATGAATGAATAAATGAAACAATATTTCTAACGTTTCTGGGCACTCAAAGTGCTTTACACATTGGGGGGAATCTCCTCATCCACCACCACTGTGCAGCATCCACCTGGATGATGCGACTGCAGCCATTTTGCTCCATTTTGACCGCACAACACACACCAGCTGATTGGTTGAGAGGAGACAGAGTGATGAAGCCAATTATGATATGGGGAGGGTTAGGAGGCCATGATGGACAGATGGCCAGTGGGCAGATTTGTCCAGGATGCCAGGGTTAAACCCCTACTCTTTTTCGAAGGACATCCTGGGATTTTTAATGACCACAGAGAGTCAGGCCCACGATTTAACATCCAAAAGATGTCGCTCACTGAGCAGTATAAAGTCACCGTCACTATACTGGGGTATTAGAACCCACACAGACCAGACTGCAGGTTGGGCGCCCCCTGCTGGCCTCACTAACACCACTTCCAGCATCAACCTAGCTTTCCCATGTGGTCTCCTATCCAGGTACTGACCAGGCACAGCCCTGCTTAGCTTCAGTGGGCGACCATGTGAGGGTTGCAGAGAGCTAGCTGCCAGCTAAATGCATATTATAAAACAATGAAAGTGTTTTTGACCTTGCATGCATATCAGCCTGTTGTTGGAGACCCCCAAAACCAAAATATGAAACTTTTTAATGTATAATAAGGGCTCATTAAAATAAAAAATCCTACATTCCCACATTCATTTCAAAGGAGCGCTACCCTGTACGAAAATGGTGGCTCTATTGATGCATTCCTTCAAACAGACAACTATAGTGTAGGCGACATCTAATGTAAATATTTCTGGATTTGTTCTCTGACCCATTCAGCTTTTCATCTTAAACACATTCAACTATTTTAAGTACATCAGATTAATGAATTAAATCAGTCATTTAAGGGAAAATTAGCTGGTAATTTACTCACTCTTTGGCCATTCAAGGTGTAGGTGACATTTTATATTAAATAGATAATTGGATGTGATTTTCTTTTGTTGTTGTTGAATCTCTTGCTGATTTATAAGATGCAAGTCAATATACATCTGTGAATAAACCAAAAAATCTGCTAAAACAAAATGAATACCTCTGGCCTCCTGATGACATATTGAGGAATTATAAAGTAAAAATGGTCGGTACAGTATGTGGTATTTGGATGGCTTGAGGGTGAGTAAACTACCAGCAAGCTTTCTGTAATATGTTTTGTTCAACAATGACTCATGAATGAAATACACGAGTGAAGTACATTTTTTTATAAATCCATTAGAATGAAATAAAAACCCACATGAGATCAGAACAAACGGCTGAAAATGCATGACCCCAAACGCACATCTGCATTTCTCCAGCCATGTGGAAGCCTGAGAGGTGGATGTGTCCTAACCAACCGAAAACATTCCTCACCTGAGATCAAGTGTAACAGAAGCCAAGAAAGGCTATAAGGGCTTTCGAAAGTGAACCACACACAAGTATCCCGGCTCACTTACAAATCCAAGACTATGACCGACATCAGTGAGGCAGAGAAACGGGCTGATTAAGTCAAGTGGCACTGGAAAAAGTAGTGGATTAGACAAAGGCAAACAAAGAACCCATTGAGCTCATTTTCACCACCGTTAAATTTTCTTCCTTACTCAAGACCTAAAGCTCATTTATCCCCATTGTTCGCCTCAACTCCTCCATCCAATGGCCACAAGTTTTCCATGTGGAGAAACATTTCGTATGTGGCGACCCCTGATGAATAGGGGACTAAGCTGAAGAAAATTAAATAATTGAATGAAAGTTTATTTAGCAGTTTCTACTGTACTTTTAGCTGTTAAAATCTGGAAAACCACAGCTACCTTTTTTTAACAGTAAATTTTACAGATTTAGTTTTACAGTGTAGATTTCATTAATAATTTTACAAACAATTATAAAGTTCAACTGTTGTCATTTGCACCAAGCTCTTGCGTTACTCTTGCACTTTTTTACTTGGTGCATTGATGATCCGTTAGATTGCTCACAGCTGTTTTCTTGACAAATGTAAAATAAAGCGCCAATAATAGATGTCAATTTGATGTTGTTTTGACATAAAGGTAGTTTACAGGACAGTAATTGATTTTTGACATGATTTTTACGTCAATGTTAGATGTCCATTTGATGTCGTTTCGACATCATGTAGTTTACAGAACAGTAATCCATTTTTGACGTGTTTTTTATGTTTTTTACATCAATGTTAGATGTCAATTTAAAACCATTTTGACATAAAGGTAGATTACAGGACAGTAATCATTTATTGATTTGTTTTTTATGTTAATGTTAGATGTCAAATTGTTGTTGTTTTTTATGCAAACGTTAGATTTTTGACATGTTTTTGATGTTGTTTTGTCATCAAGGTAGTTTACAGAGCAAAAATCTTTTTTTTTTTCATGTTAGCGTTAGACGTCAATTTGATGTTGTTTTGACATACAGTAAATGTAGTTTACAGGACAGCAATCATTTTTAGATGTGTTTTATTTCAATGTTAGATGTCAATTTAATTTCGTTTTGACAGCACTATACTTTACCGGACTGTAATCATTTTTGATGTGTTTTCACATCAATGTTAGATGTGAATTTGATCTTGTTTTGATATCAAGGTAGTTTACAGGACAGTAATCGATTTAGAATTTTTTTGACTCAAACTTCAGATTTTTTACTTGTTTTTTGATGTTGTTTTGACATAAAAGTAGTTTAAAAGACAGTAATCACATTTTACATCTTTTTTATGTCAGTGTTAGATGCCAATTTGATGTCGTTTTGAAATCAAGGTTGTTTACAGAACAGTAATCCATTTTTGACGTGTTTTTTATGTTTTTTTACATCAATGTTAGATGTCAAATTGTTGTTGTTTTTTATGCAAACGTTAGATTTTTAACATGTTTTTTGTTGTGTTTTGTCATCAAGGTAGTTTACAGGACAGGAATTGATTTGTTTTATTTTTTATGTTAGCGTTAGATGTTAATTTGATTTTGTTTTGACAGCACTGTACTTTACAGGACTGTAATCATTTTTTATTGTGTTTTTACGTCAATGTTAGATGTCAATTTGATCTTGTTTTGATATCAAGGTAGTTTACAGGACAGTAATCGATTTAGAATTTTTTTGACTCAAACATCAGTGTTGACTCAAACATCACTTGTTTTTTGATGTTGTTTTGACATAAAAGTAGTTTAAAAGACAGTAATCACATTTTACATCTTTTTTATGTCAGTGTTAGATGCCAATTTGATGTTGCTTTGACATCAATGTCATCAATTTACGTTACGTCATTGTTAGATGTTAATTTGATGTTGTTTTGACACTATAAAGGTAGTTTACAGAACAGTAGTTGATTTTTTACATGTTTTTTAACGTCATTGTTAGATGTCAATTTGATGTTGTTTTAAAATCAACATAGTTTACATTGTTTTGTTTTGTTTTTTTGATGCAAATGTTATATTTTTGATATGTTTTGACATATAAAGTGCCTGTTGGAAACTCTGAAAAATTTTTTTTGTACATTTGTGACAAATTTGTGTTGATCATTGATTAATAGCATCAATTTATACTGCATTCCTTCCTCAAGGCCTAAACCTCATTTATTCCCATTGTTTGCCTCATCTCCTCCATCCAGTGGCCACAAGTCATGTCCCAGCGAGAGTTACGGGCTCCAGACAGAGTAATCCATATGGAAGAATCCCTTTTCTGGGCTGCACGCTTAAGGCTACACATGCTTTATCAACCCAGTGTGAGTGTGTGTTTATTCCCAGTCGGGGAATTGGACACACTCACAGAGGAACACACTCATAATGCTTCAATGATGCAGTGACGGAAGGCTAGAGATGTGGGGGAAGGTTTCTCGATCCCCTTTTTTTATTTTTTTTTTAAATGCTGATCTCGAGCATGTTGTGTCTGCTGAAGCCAGTCAGACAGACAGCGACTAGACGGATGACCCCTTTACAGACGCTGCAATAAGATGCTCTCAGCCATCCAACTCTGTGGCAAAGAATTGTGGCAGTTCATGGATAACGACGGAGGAGAAGACATAGTTTAAATGGGGGAGAGGATAACAGACCAATCAACGAGACTGAACATATCATAGATACTAGGAGAGATGGCAATATACAGTATGAGGGCAAAAAATGAACAAGCTTAAAGTCTGTCTATAAATGGAATATTTATTTGACAGGAACACAAGACTGAAGGGGGTGGAAGTATAGCTCTTTCATTGGGCTCTGTTTAATTGTTAATATCAGCACACTAATTTAAAAATGGTATTAAATTTACTTTAATTTTCACACAAACATTGCTAGTACATTTTATAAATAATTATAAAATGTTAAAAAATACATGTATTATATTATAATTTATATGTATATATTATAAATATACAATTTATATATATTTATATTATATTTAATAATTTTATATTCATATTCATATTAAACAATTTGTTATAAATATAAATAATATATTAATAAATAAAATAAAATATTTAAAACAAATTATAATTAAAATTAAAATAATTTTAAATAAAATTATCTCGAATAAAATAAAATAAAATTACATTAAAATTAAAAATAATAATGTAAAATTATATTGAAATAAAATAAAATTAAATAAAATAAAAAATAATAATGTAAAATTATTTTGAATAAAATAAATTCAATATAAATAAATAAAAATAATAAAATAAAATTATACTGAATTAAATTAAATTAAATTAAAAATAATAAAATAATCTTAAATAAAACCAAATTAAATTAAATTAAATTAAATTAAATTAATGAAATACAATAATCTTGAACAAAATAAAATAAGATACAATTAAGTAAAAAAATAAAATAAAATAACATGCTGTAAAAATGTAAATGAGTAAAAAGTAAAAAAAAAATCTATTTATATATATACTTTGATCTCTGCTCTGATAACTTTTGATGTTGACACTAATAAATAAATACGCAAAAGCAAGCGTGCACTGTTTTTTACAGTGTACAATTCCAAGATAGTCTGACATAATAAACAACCATACTTCCATTCAATCTTGTTTTGTTCACATCTACATACAGCAGTACATCAGGCTTCAGTAAAGGTGCAGATCAAACACAAGCTTCAAAGAGAGAAAAAAACCTGCTACAGTTTAAGCACATTCGCAGAAGGTCAGATCAGAGGTCAGTTTGCTTACGGTTAATGCATTAACATTTTTCTTTCACCTGTAAAGATCAAAGTTTCCATCGGTGGTTGAACGGTGACCTTTGACCCCTGTCAATAAGCCTAGTTACACAGTTCGGAGGTTAATTAAGGGCATAAAGAAGTCTGATCTTGACCATGACATCATGAATAATGACCGCTTCCTGTATCAGTTTTTTTTTTTGTTGTTTGTTGATAAAGAGAGAACGTTCCTTTAGGCTTTTAGAAATAACAAGAATACTGAATACAAGCTCAAAGCTTAAAGATGCAGTAGGTGATTTGCCAAAATGCAAACTGGTTAGCATATATCTTTGAAACCCCTGCCATCCAAAGCCACGCCTACTGAAACACAAAAGCGGGCACCTTAAAGCTGACAGCAGACAACCCATTAATTCATGTCATTTGCCAGTTAGAAAACTTTACAGTACTTTATAATCCTACATTTCTGAATGAAAAACTGTATTAATACATACCTGCCAACATTTGGTTCGTAAATTCTGGGAGAGCGGGTGGGGGGGGGGTGCTTGGGGGTGGCATTGGTGATGCGTGCGGGTGAGTGGTTTGGGTAGATGAGGCGGTTTGCTCGCGACCGGAAGAGCACGCTCACAAGCACCAGGTTTCAGCCGGACTGTACCAAAATGCTGAAATCCCGGGTGAAATTCCGGGAGACAGAACAATACGGGAGACATGTCTAAAATACGGGAGACTCCTGGGAAAAACGGGAGTGTTGGCAGGTATGTATTAATATCTTGCACGTTTTTCGGTTGTGTAGTTAAAAAGCAAAACTTATAATGTGCAATATTTCATGCATGCAAGGATCGCTCATCTCACTCTCTCATGCGCTTTGTCCTAAAGGGACTACTGTATGATTAGGGCTGGCGACGTGCAGGAATTACACTTATTACTAAGCCATACTGACAGGCTATTTCTGACCGAATATTCAGAGTAGCATACGATAAACAATATTAAGAGCGCGTCACAGGCTGTCATTATTCAAAAATAAACCAATGTGAATTTAAAACCAACATCACCTCAGTAAAGCAGGCTTATAGCGCTTTTTACTGAAGTTTTGTTGTTAAACTAAATAAAAATCTAAATTTTTGATGCTGTAAAAGGACCTTATGAAACTGAAAATAGTCACATCAATCTTTCGCCGGGAGATTTCCGTGGCTGAACAACACTTCTGTGCAGATAATCCATTTGTAACAACATAATCTAAATCAGCTTTGATTGACTAAAATACTTTTAAAACAGAACATTGCCTGTCTAAAAGAAATCCTTCAGCCATGGTGTTGTCCTTCCTCCAACGTGCAAACCTAACTCAAATATTGATTCAGGATTTCAAAAAGTTTTGATTGAGCATCTGATTTTACTGCTGTGATTGTCTCGTGAGCACATGAACGTGCGGATCTGGCGAATCTGCGTGAAGAGAGATTGCACAGTTGTACAAATCTACATTTGCTTACAGGCAGTTATCAGCAGGGCTTGACATTAACTTTTTTGATCACCAGCCACTGTGGCTTGTAGTTTTCCCACATTACTAGCCACTCGCCATTTTCACTAGCCACAATTTTGTTGTTGGGAAAATATATTTTATATGCATAAATTTGACTTTGACATGCTAAAATTACATGATTTATATTTTGTGGAATGTCCACATGCCTCCTAATTCATTTTACTTTTTGTGTATGTTGTGTATGAGCTTGCTCAGTGTGCATGAGCACATGGGTCATGGTTTCATAATGTTGTATTACAATTAGTTTTTATTTCACATGACTTTTCAGAGCTCAAAGTATTTACCAAATTTATCTCTAACCACACTAAAAATAAATTAATAACTATTTCTTAGCCACAAATTTTAAATAATGTGTCAAAACAAACACAATATAGCTGTATGCTATACATTTTATTTAGCAAAAGATTTCTTAAAAAAAAACAACAAAAAAAAAACAGGTAACGCCAGTATGGGAATTTAAATGGGAAGTTAATATCCCATATCCTGTTTAAATAATGGTTAAAGCGAAAGCAACTGGTGCTGCTTACAAAAAGACCAATCTGGAGCTCTTGTAAACAGCAGGGCTGTGGGTGCATGAACAACTTCTTGTCTAGTCTATTTGAAAGAGAACCGATCACACCAGTTGCGTTTTTCAAGCACGGTTGTTTCAAGCAAGGAAACGGGAGCGCGCACGTGTTTGAGCTGTTGGCGCGAGTGATTATCCTCTCATTCGGTAATCAACCAGCTTTCTTTTGCCCACACGAACACAATTATATTTGTCAGTCATGCTGCTTCTCGATTCTAAGATTGCATTTGCACGAATATTGGGCCATCCTTATTGTTGAATCCTGCTTTTAAGAAAACTACAATTTAAAAATGATTTCCAACCACTTAAAGTGGCTAGTGGAGGTGTCTGTCTAACCCGCCACAGCTGAAATCTATCCGCATTTAGCGGGTTGGCGGGCGCTAATGTAAAACCCTGGTTATTAGACTAATCAGAATCATGGGAATTACCGGCCCAACACTATTTAATTGGATGAAAATTTTTTTGTCTTATGCCTTACCCAGAGTATAGATATACATATAAATACATTTAGATCATTTACTATTGGAATGTGCACAAAAAACTAAAATAATCAACAAAAAATTTTCTGAAGACAATCACCTACTGCACTTTTAAAGTTGTCATGTGTTTTCTGAGAAAAGGTGGTTTAGTTTAACTTCTTTTATCCCATCGATCAAACGCTGAAAGAGACTTTAATGCAATTTTTGCCAGAATGAATTGTCAAACAATTGTCAATTTAAATATGTGCAATGTCACATATGACAATGACTCTTTCTTTGGTTTTGGTCTTGTTTCTAGTCAAAATATCTAATCATTCTTAAACCAAGAAGCATTTTCTACACAAGCAACACAATATTGTCATGTTTTCAGGCAAAATGAAGTGAGTTTTTCCTTAAGGTTTAGGGGTGGTGATTGTAACAGAGGCCAGCAAGTGAAACCTCACTCCTCTGACCTCTAAAAGGTGCTGGTGCTCCCATGCGGAGAGTCGCCAGTTCAATCTCAATGTTTATATTTAAAATGCATATTGATGACTGCAGAGATATTAAAATTGGGAAAACACATTTAAAAAATGAAGAAAAAAAGATTTCAAGGTATTACTACTGAAAAATTGTAAATATTATATGACTGTGAAAGATTGATGTGATTAAGTGGGTTAATCCAACTCACAGACAGTCAGTAAATTCCGAAATGAAACAAACTACCTATAGAGCAATAAGTCGTTAAACCTTTAAGCTTTCCATTGTGGTAAACAAGATCCAAATCTGCCTGCCAACAGTAGAGTTGGTGGCGGGACGGTCCGCCCATTCAGCTGAAGTAGAGCACTTGCTAGGGTAACTAAATAATTAAAGCTGCCATGTTGTGTGTCTACAAGTGATAGATCATGAAATTATAAAGAGGCTTTGGGCTGTCCCTTCAGTGCTGGAGGTGAAGGGTCCGTCTTTACCCCTGGGTCGCTCAGAACAGACGTCCCATGCAGACTGCGGGAGGACAAAAGGTCTAGAGGTGTTTAAGTATTGATGGACGTCGTGAAAGAGCACGATGAGCCAAAGAAAGTCAAGGAAACAACAAAATGGGTCTTTTGAAGTAAAATAGAAAACCTCTGGTGGATGATGGTCCATATGAGGTATCTGATGCAGACAAAATGTTTTTTGAGTAATTATCAGGCTCTATTAGCATGTTAGATTTTTTATGAAAAGAAAAAAATACCTTTAATAAATACTTTTCATTAATATTTAATTTATATTAATTCATGAATGAATAATTAATTCAGATTTCCCCCTTTTCCTGAATGTCTTTAGACTTAAATTATTTACCTTGAGCACCTTAGAGTGCTTGATGATTTTAATAAATAAAAAAGTAT
>CAIGQZ010033037.1:1818647-1839739 GCA_903798205.1 Danio tinwini
TATTATTATTATTATTATTATTATTATTATTATTATTATTATTATTACTAATTAGCATCATATGTGTTTTGAATGTTACAGTAGCTATATGAAATTGCATAAATTAACCTATAATGATATCAGTCTTTAATTTGAATATCCTTACCACTATTATACTCATGAGCTTTAAAAACGGCTCATAGTTTCATTTTTGTCCATCTCATTGACTCAACTTAGCGCCATATGTAAACATTTATCTTCAGCTCAAAATCAATGAATAATTTTACATAGTAAACGCGGCTTATTAAACAAAAGCATGTATTGTAAATATGTTGCTGTCACAGAGACGCATATGCCAAAGCGAGCAGTTCCTCAAGCAGCTTTGTGGGTCCTGTGCTGTATTCTGTGCATGTGTTTACCAGACACACTCGAGCAAGAGAATGTCATAAAATGAAAGCGTGGTTTACTGATTCCTGGCCTCTAAGAGCTCCTGCACACCCCTCTCCCCTCTAATTCACATTTCAAACTGCATGTTCAACCTCTCCTCTCCATGCCACCGCGTTCGGCACACCGGCTGAATGCAGAGCAGAGGAAACAAGCATGAAGATGAGGATCGAGAGACAAAAAGAGAAATTCCACTAAACAAACAACACTAAGTGGGAGGCGGGAAATGGACGTGGTTTGTAAAGTATACAGATTAAGCAACAGATCACCTTGAGAAAGGGTGCGCCCATCATGCCTTGCTCTCAAACGCAGCGGAGACAAACAGTGCTAACATGAGATACATTTCTAATTTGAATGAATACTATTGAAAAAAGCTTGATTTTAATGGTTAATTACATTGCAAAACATTCCAGTTCATTATATTTAATGCCCTTTTTTGTGATTATTTTACAATTCCTAATTATAAAGTTCGTTAATAAGAAAAAATGCAATTAAGGTGAGTTTTCATCAAGTTGTCAGAGAGGCTAACTGTAGTATTGGTAACCTAGCAACCAACAGTAATAAGCATGTAATGTATATAAGTAATGTCTGTCTACCTAGAAAAACCTACCTACCTACCTACCTACCTATCTATCCATCCATCCATCCATCCATCCATCCATCTATGGATCCATCCATGGATCCATCTATGGATCCATCTATATATATGTATCTGTCTATTTGTTTATCTGTCTATCTATCTGTCCGTCCATCCATCCATCGATCGATCCATCCATTAATAGATGATCGATCTATATGTCTGTTTGTCTGTATCGAAAATATTGATTTGACTAAACAAACACTACTAAGTGGGAGGCGGAAGATGGATGTGGTTTGTAAAGTATTTGTAAAGTATACAGATTAGTCAACACAGATCATCTTGAGAACGTGTGTGTCCCATCGTGCCTTGTTCTCAAACACAGTGGAGAGAAACGGTGCTAACAGTAGATATTACTAGACTTCACATATGGAGGGATCACAGGCAAGTTAAAGGAATAGGAATTTACACTTTTATGTTAGGAATAGTGTTTGAATTATTTAGGCATAGAATATCCTTATTGCACTGTATGTACAAATGCATGTATAGATTGATGGACTGAATTGGAAGCAACATGAAACGAATAAACCAACTCATCTGCAGTTTAAATTATAACATTATTTTTATTATTCTATTATAATATTATATATTATTGTTATATTAGTATTATTAAAATAAAGTCTTGTTTTTTTTTTAGTTTGGCTGAAATAAAGTAATGTAAATAATAATAATAATAATAATTTTTAGTGTCAATATAGTAAGTGCCCTTTGATTGGTTACAGAACATAGCACTGTTCCAATATGACTATACATACTAAATAAACTTGCCTAGGTAAACTAATTACAGTTTTTCTCAGTGGCTTTGGTGCATTTCTCACAACACTATTTACATTTGCACAACAGTTAATGCAATTCTCAAAACAATTAGTACAAACAGCAAAACCTAGTGGATAACCTGCAAAAGCGTGTCACTTGCTCAAAATGGAGAGCTCATTTCTCAAAAGCAAGTATTCATGTCAATGAAAGTGTCAGTGTCATCAAGATGAAAAGTCCTGACACCATTGTTTATGAACAAGATAGTCAAATGGCTTTGTCATGTTTTCATTATGACACTTTACTCTGTACATTTTTTCCAATGCAAAAAAGTCTTGGTGACACTTCCTAAACATGCTCTAGACAGCACTATATACTATTTGCACAGCCATTTGAAAACTACAGTGAAGTTAGACATCACTGCATTTAGTGAGGAATCTGAGTACAAGACACTGAATATGAATGTTTCACATGTTTACTGCAGATGCTCTTTACAATTCTAATTTATTCACAGCATTGTGCAAAGGAATAAATCCACCTTTATTTACAACAAACATAAACTCCCTTTGGGTAGAGCTGTGCACAACTGTAAACAATATTGCAGCACATATTGGAGCTGAACCTACAACATTCACAGGTCTGTAAATCATTCATGAAATTGTTCAATTTTAATTTAGAAGACATTTTCAGGAAAAAAATATTTTTATAAAATGAGCTTGACAGATTTTGACTAGTTCACCATTTTTGTATGTAATGACTCAAGTAATGAAATGAGGACTGTTAGTTTTATAAGGAATGACTATTCATCATCCACAAGTTTAGTTAATTTTGACTGACATGACATAAGCAAATGATAATGTTATAAACAGCAGAGAGTTGTATGAAAGCAATTGATGCATGTCCAAAAGCATTTGTAATTTGCTGGAAGGAATGAGAAACTGCTACTATGATGTGCACAAATGACTAATTGTTTTGAGAAATGCATTAACTGTTGTGCAAATGTTAATAGTGTTCTGAGAAATGCACCAAAGCCACTGAGAAAAACTGTAATTAACCTATAGTTATACCTTTATGTTGCACTTAGGCTAAATACTAATATATTGCAAAATAACTAGTAAAATATAATGTACTGTCAACATGGCGAAGAGAAAAGAAATTAGTTATTATTAGTTTGTAAAAAAAAATCTTCAAAACTATGATGTTTAAAGATGTGTTGAAAAAAATCGTATTTACGTTAAACAGCACTTGGAAAAAATTTGAAAAAGAAAAAAAATTCACAGGAATAATTTTGGCTTCGATAAAATTTATTTTATTTATTAGAAATTACTATAACTCTCATTCCGCTGTGGCGACCCCATATTAATAAAGGGACTAAGCCAAAAAGAACATGAATGAATAAATAAATAAATAAATGCATTGTACTGTCTCAAACTATTGGCCAGTAGAGTATATTATAAATTAACATAATTAATTTAATAAAAAAAAATATATATTATTCAATCAATAAATTTTATTATGATTTTAATTGATATTAATTTTAATAAATTAAAATAAAGCCTAAATAAATAATAAACAAAAAAGTACATTTAAAATTTATTCATTTACTGTTTATTATTCAGACACGAACAGCTTATCTTCCTCCTTAACCTGTCCGTTTGTGATGCACAGAAGGAATAAACCCCCACATTTCTGAAATTACATGAGGATGACATCATTTTCTGAGCAAATGATGACAGAATTGTCATTTGTGGGTGAAGTGTCCCTTTCAGGAGCTCCCGGTGTCCAACACAACCACTACAATCAGATAATTCTCTCTGTAAAAGAAATGTGCAAATGACTCTCAGCCTCTGTGATTTATTCCTCGCACCAGTGACACCATCTAACCAGCGCCGTTTCCTCCACTGGAATGCTGCTCGCGGTAAAAAGCCTCTGCGGAGGGCAGCAAATTACCCTGAATCCTCTAAAAAGAAGAGACAGGCCTTATAGGTTCTTGTGGCGGCTGTCAGGAGGTCCGAGTCTGGATGACGTGTCTAATGAGGAGCAGCAGACCTGTGCCACTCCAGGCCAAATGAACAGCGGCCTCCAGTACGCATCTGACACTCTGCACACATAAGAATGACGGCTGGTACAGCGGTAAATACATGTGTTGGGTACACATGCTCACTCGAGCACAGACAAAAACCCCAGGATGCCACACAGGCGGGAGGAAAGAAGGAAAGCACAAATGAGACGAGGTGCAAAAACAAATGCACACAAGGCTTTCAAATGCTAGTTTCGATCTCCCGCACACAGCGATGCAAATATCACTGCTTCAGTGTGGGCTGAAAAAATTATTCGTTGTATTTACTCAATTTTTAAGGTAAGTGGTAGCAAACTATTTAAATGGGCTGAATTTAAACAAATAATTTAAGTTGAACTTTACTACATTGAATTTGTTTGTTTAAAATCAGCCCATGTAGATTGTTTGCATCCAAAAAATGCATCTTAAAAAAAGTTTTTAAATTCAGTGAATCATTATCTTCATTGTGTGTGTGGAGGACGTTTCATATAATGTGATGAAAACAAGAGACATCTGGATAACTTGCAGGTAAAAGTATCCTTAAAATTATGGTAAGTGGTGAAAAGAAGAGAGAATGGGGTAAGATGAGCCACTGTGTGTTTTTAATTAGGAGATTATAAAAAGAAGAAATGATTGAATGTATAGATATACTGAATGTATAGAGATCTGAGTGAAGGATACCTTTGCTGATGTGTTGCTTAAAATTACTTAAGTTAAGAAATTTGATCGCTCTAAAAAAATGCTGGGTTGCTTTAACCCAAAGTAGGGTCAAATATGGAGAAACCCAACTGTTGGTTGGTCATTGAAATGTCTTTGAAAAAAATCATCCAATACTGTGCTTGTCCATATTTGACCCAACTTTGGGTTACAACAACCCAGCATTTTTAGAGCGATACATAACATTTCTTATGTGAATGAATCCTATTGACAAAAGCTTGGTATTAATGGTTATTTTTATTATGTTTATTTTGTAAATATGTTATTGTTTTATATTTTGAAGAAATCAAGTCATATTTAATGCACTGTTTTTCAGCTGTTCTGATTAAATTTGCCTTAATCTGAATGTAATTTGACCTGTTACTATGGTGTAGTGCATGTTCTTTGGTATTGAAAAAAAAAAAAAAGCAAGAATATATATATTGTACTTTTTTGTATTATTACCGAACAAAGTTATATATATATGGGTCATGTTGTATAAAATAAAAAAATAAATAAAAAAGGGAGATCTGGATAATTTGCAGGTTTTTAAATGATCTTTAAATGATGCTAAGTGGTGAAAAGAAGAGAAAACGGGGTAAATGAGCCACCTTGTGCTATTAGAGAGATGCATAACATTTCTAATTTGGATGAATACTTCTGAATAAACCGTGGTTAATTATCTTGCAAAACATTCTGGTTTTATATTTATATAACTATTTTATAATTGCTAGTTATAAAATTCACAAATAAGAAAAAAAAAATGTGAGTTTTCATCAAGCTGTCAGAGAGGCTAACTGTAGTATTGGTAACTTAGCAACAAATAGTAATATGCATAGTAAAGACAGCTGATTGGTCACGTGGGTGTAATGTTCACTAGGTCAGTTTATTCGCTATGAATAAACTTCAGTTAATGCAAAATGCAGCTGCCAGAGTTCTTACTAGGTCAAGAAAATATGACCATATGACCCCAATTTTATCCACCTTACATTAACTGCCTGTTAAGTTCCCTATTGATTATAAAATATTGCTTCTTACCTATAAAGCTTTAAATTATCTAGCACCTGTTTATCTAACCAACCTTCTGTCTTACTACAACCCAACCCACTCTTTAAGATCTCAAAACTCAGGAATTCTGGTAGTACCCAGAATGTCAAAGTCTACTAAAGGAGGTCGAGCCTTCCCATTTATGGTTCCTAAATGCTGGAATAGCCTTCCTGATAATGTCCAAGGCTTAAACACACTCTTATAGTTTAAAACTAGAATAAAGACCTATGTTTTTAGTAAAATAGAAATCCTCTATCTTTGTTAGAAATATATAGGCTTTATATGGTCGTTTTTTGGTTATATAACTCCCATGTAGGGACCGAGCACCGTAACGGTGTGTAGGCCCTATTGGAATTGCTCCGTTTCTTCTTCTTCTTCTTCTTCTTCTTCTTCCGCAAAATGAATTGAAATTTTGAGGATCTAAACATGCCCGAAAAGTCACAAAACTTTGCACATGCCCCAGAAGTGGTGAAAACTTATGTTTGTTATGGGTTTCGGAAGTGGGCATGGCAAAATGACTCGACAGTACCACCTTTGCACTTTTGACGGACTGGCCCCCGTGCTACGTTTCACGCACACGTACGAAAATTGGCACACACATCAAACATGCCAATACCTACAAAAAAGTCTGCCTGAAACTTCACATGGTTGATAAAATTCTTCTCCTGAAGGCATCTACATGCAAATATTGAGTCACAGTCATAGCGCCACCTGCTGACAGAAGGAAATTTGGCTTATAACTCAGCCACACAATGTCTGACCTGCCTGAAAATTCACATGTTCTATGACATTCTACTCCTGAAGTCAACTACATGCCAATATTGAGTCACAGTCATAGCGCCACCAGCTGGCAACAGGAAATTACTTATAACTCAGCCAAATAATGTCCGATCTGCCTAAAAAATTCACAGGTTAGATGAGATTCCTCTCTTGAAGACATCTACATGCCAATATTGAGTCACAGTCATAGCGCCACCTACTGACAGAAGGTAGTTTGGCATAAATTGGTCGTTTCTGAGGGGGTTTTTTATATATCAGCTTAAATTAATATTATCCACAGGTCTCTGTCATCCTAAGACCTCCGGGTGGCAGTAAGCCCAGGTGCGAGGTCCCTTTCATCGCTGCTTGCAGCTTTATTTAATTTATAATGCTTCGTTTTCCCATTGACATTTAATATCTCTTGTTCAAATACATTATGAACAGCAGCTACACTAATTATTTTCTTAGTTCTCTATTTCCACCTGGTGATGTTCATCCCAAGGCCTCTAGAGACTTTACAGCAGCATTGATGGGATTCAAGACCTGTGAAGGGATGATGCCAACCATCTATCTACATACAGTACTGTATTTCTACATTTGTTGATGTTGGTACATCTGTTGTTCAGATCTGAATCCAGTGAAGCACAGTCAAACAAACGCCCCACTCTGCCATGTCTTTTGGCTTATGCTTGTTGTTGGTGTTAGTTCTAAATAAAGTTGAGTCTGGGCACAGTAGACTCGGTCTCCTCTAGCAGTAGGTCGTCCTGTCAAAGTCCACTTCTGTTACTCCACTTGGCCGGCTGCCCCACACCACTCTCTAACCCTGCCATGCTTAATGCCATTGCATGAGTGCATTGTAGAATGCCTGCATGCATGAAAGCCCAGCCGTACCATGTATTAGCTCATGCTGATGAACACGCTAAAAACAGTCTCTCGTCTCCTCCTCGGGACACGCAGAGTCCCGCCTGTCTCTGCAGTTCAGCCTGGAGCTGAAAGGGTTAGTTGCTGGGTAGAAAGCCGCATGGCGTGAGTGTTTGACTCAGGGATTTCCCCTCTTCTGCTGTCAGTCACTCGCTCAGATGCCTTTATCTGACCTCTCATGGGACGCTGAAATCTGTGTTCACTCACCGCATTATTCACCAGTCAGATGAGATAATCTTTATGTAGGTAAAACTCAATAATACAACGCTTTCAATCTTTCATTCATTAAAAAAACATGCACGGCGATAAACCTATCCTCATTTAAGCTTTAAATTGAATGAATAAATGGAAAACAATAATTCTGTAGAGGCAATGGCAACTAGAGCCAACACCAAGGCCCAATCCCAATTCTACTCCTTAGCCCTTCCCCTTACCCCTACCCCTCGTTTTGCATGTTCCCGTGAAGGTGTAGGAGTGTCCCAATTCTCTTTAGCTTGAAGGCATAGGGCTAAGGGGAAGAGGTAGATAGCCCTTCGAATGAAGATTTTTCAGGACCATACTCAAAACCAAGGGGTAAGAAAATTTCCCAGAATACACCAGCTACAACGGCAGTTTCGCTGCACCCGGAGGTAAGAAGCGAACATTATTACGAATTTTTACGACAAACACGTTTTAATATATTCATAACTGCGTTCATGCTTTACCGTCATGCTTTTATAAAAAACGCCAAAATAAAAAACGTTAAATTTCGCTATCTATAATCCCTAATAATAACAACTCCTGTACTGCAGTCTCACAACATTCTGACACTCGTTGACACTCGAACACCCTGTCAGAAAAGTCTAGTGGCTGAGAATGAGCTTTTTACAGTGTCTGCTATAATGTTAATGTTGTTTTTGGCGTGTTTACATAGACGAATATAGCCACGGTGTTAATGAGCAGTATAGTTATGATCTTATTGCCACATTAGATCGTTATGATAACATAATATATGCCTTCAGTGATTTCCTGAAGGTAAATACCAAAAAATAACACAACTGAAATAACTACAGCAGTCGTGATCATCTGATCTCATATGAAGCAAGAGATCGCGATGACATATGATGACGTGTGCAGGTGCTGTAGTGCTGTTCCAATTGTTAGGGGTAAATTTTGAAGCCCTTCTCCTTCACACTCATTTTCAAGGCCCAAGGGGAAGGGGTAGGGGTACAAAATTAGAAATGGGATTGGGCCCAAGTGTGCTGTCGATTTTTAAGTTGACTATTTTTATTGGTCTTATTATTGGTCAAAACTGGTTTATTACATTGATCAAATTAAGTGTTAAGCAAAGCAGATTACTAATCTTAAATTAAGTTTTAATTTATTTAAAGTAGGACAGGGCAACACAGTGGCGCAGTAGGTAGTGCTGTCTCCTCACAGCAAGTAGGTCGCTGGTTTGAGCCTCGGCTGGGTCAGATGGCATTTCTGTGTGGAGTTTGCATGTTCTCCCTGCATTCGCGTGGGTTCAAAATACATGCGGTACAGGTAAAATTGGGTAGGCTAAATTGTCCGTAGTCTATGAATGTGAATGAGTGTGCATGGATGTTTCCCAGAGATGGGTTGCGGCTGGAAGGGTATCCGCTGCGTAAAACAAATGCTGGATAAGTTGGCGGTCCATTCCGCTGTGGCGAACCCAGATTAATAAAGGAACTAAGCCGAAAAAAAATGAGAAGTAGGACATTTACAAAATGTCTCCATGAAACATGATCTTTAATTTAATAAATACTATGAAAAACAAATAAAATGTTAAAATAATGAGATAAAGTCATAATTATTAGAATAAAATATGAGAATTTGAGATCAAATCAAAATTTTTAGGTGATCTTATAAAACCAAACTTATAAGATAAAATCTATTCATAATTGGATAAAGTTAAATATCTAGTAAAAGATGATTTACTGTCGTCATGACAAAGATAAAAAAATAAGTTATTAGAATTGAGTTATTAAATCTATTATGTTTAAAAATGTGTTGAAAAAAGCTGCTCTCTGTTAAACAGAAAACGGGGAAAAAATAAACAGGGGGCTAATAATTCAGAGGGGCTAATAATTCTGACTTCAACTGTACATTAAAAAAGACTTATTGATCTGCAAGTTTTGCAAAATTAACTGGTTTAATAATATAATACCTGTGCTTATTGTTTAATGTCGAAAAAAGAACATGATAAAAGTCATTGTGATAAACCAATTTACATTTAAATAAACATTTCTTTTTGGAGATCCCTGTGGTAAAAGTCTGTGGTTTATTCAGCAGTCGGCTGAGATCCCCTTCATTTGAAACCCTGACAATGATGTTTTCCATCTTTCATTCATCCAAGAGACGCACGGCAATAAAACTAACACGATTTGACCATTAAATTGAACGGATAAATGGAAAAAGATCACTCTGCTACAGTATGTAGAGCGAATGGCAGGTTTGCTCCTATTATTATTTTTCGTACAAATAACAAATGGAACATCGTCTCGGGTGATTGGTTATGGCTTATTATAGTCTGCTGAATAGTTTTGTCAGATTAAATGGTTTTATTAATAGATTATCTGTTCTTACGACTGAAAATCACTCACTGCATGGGGACTCTTATTAAGCTAGTTTTAAGTCCCAAATCTGCTTTAGAGATCTGTGTTTGAGAAGAAGGATGAATTGAGAACAGCACTTGAGTCGGTAGAAAATCTGTCAAATATAGTTTAACATGATGATCTACAGAGACGGCACGGTGGCTCAGTGGTTAGCATTGTCACCTCACAGCAAGAAGGTCACTGGTTCGAGTCCCAGCTATGTCAGTAGGCACTTCTGTGTGGAGATTGCATATTCTCTCCATGTTGGCGTGGGTTTCCCCCACAGTCCAAAGACATGCGCTATACTGTAAATCAATTGGGTAAGCTAAATTGGCTGCAGTGTATGAGTGTGTATGTGAATGAGAGTGTATAGGTGTTTCCCAGTACTGGGTTGTGGCTGGAAGGGCATCCGCTGCGTAAAACATATGCTGGAATATTTGGTGGTTCATTCAGCTGTGGCAACCTCTGATAAATCAGAGACTAAACTGAAAGAAAATGAATAAATGAATGAGGATCTAGCTTTCAGTAGTTCAGATTAGTGACTAAGCCATAAGATCCAAAGTGCTACAAAAAATTAAAGGTAAAAATATGAGAGAAACTATAGAAATTCAAAATTAGGAGATAAAGTCTCAATTTGGACATAATTATAAGATTAAAAATACTAATATTCTGTAATATGCTAAGATACTAAAGATATAAATCATGAGTATGGTATATGAAACGAAAAAAAAGAAACAAAACAAGATTAAATAAGACTAATAAGTCAAATTATGAGATATTCAAGTCCAAAACATGATATAATAATTTAGAATTTTGAAATAAACCAAACCAATCCGTATTTAAATCAATATTCACTGTAAAAAAATGTAATGACAATAAAACCAAGACAACAAATATTCTTATGTTGCTTTAACTTATTTAAAATACGTTAATTCAGCCTGATCTCACGAGAAAATTTAAGTTTTGTCAGTTTAGTGGATAACTTGTACAAGTTCGAGTTCAGTCGTATGAAAATGTACGATTTTAAAAAGGAGGTGTGGCACCCAACCCCGCCCCTAAACACAGCAGTCATTGGGTGATGAGCAAATCCTTATAAATAGTTTGAATTACATTGTACGAATTTATACGAATTAGCTAATAAATCAAAAAGTTACAAATTGCCATGAGATTGCGTTGGTTAATCAGGTTTCAACTAATTTTTTAAAGTTATACAAAGTTTAACTTCATATTTTGAGTCAGTTGATATAACTGAGACGTTTTGATAATTGACGTAATTGAGACGTTGAGATAACTAGAAAAGTTCATTTGATTCAACTAAAAAAGTGAAGTCAGCAACAATTTGTTTACCATGTGCATTCAAAAAGGATATAAAGTCCTAATTATGAATCATGAAGACAAAAGATGAGGTAGTGAGTTATAATTATTAATAAACTGATTCAAATAAGTCAAAAGTCAATTTGGAATTTTTATTAATTTGGATTTACATTTTTCAGTTAATTTGATTCAACTAAAAAAGTGAAGTCAGCAAGATTTTTATTCACATTTTATTTACATTTTTATTGTGCATTCAAAAAGGATATAAAGCCATAATAATAACACATGAAGAGGTAGTGAGTTATAATTATTAATCAACTGATTCGAATTGATGTCAACAGTTAATTTGGATTTTTAATTCATTGGATTTACAGTAGATTTTTCAGTTAATTTGATTCATTTAATTTGTGCATTTAAATGTGCATTCAAAAAGGATATAAAGCCATAATAATAACACAATAAGAGGAAGTGAGTTATAAAAACTGATTCAAAATTAGATAAAAAGTCAAAATGATGCCATAAACAACAACAATTGCATAAAAATACAAAAAAAAAACACCTTCCAAGATTAAAAATCAAACATGTTGTCACCCTTCTCTCCATTTCACCTCAGTGCTATCCAGAGTTATTTGTTTCCTCTGGGTTTGCTATCTTTAAGATGAGGTAGTTAGAGCTAAAGGCTTTAAATGGGGCGTTTTATAGGAGAGCAGAAGGCGAGACAGTGAGACAGACAGCACCTGATTCAAAGCAACTGTTAAAGTGGCAGTAAATTCCAGAGGCCGACCAAGATACCCTCCAGACCCTTCACCAGCACAGGCTGACGATACCCAGACTGACAGACATCTATAGCACCTACAACTACATCTACAGAACAACACTCTCTACTAATACTGACACTCTTAGTAAAGATGAACAAAGAAGGCTGGAAAAAAATATATTGTTTCACTTTTAGATCTTTAGCTCAAAATATTAAAGTAGTGAAAGAATCAATTCATTAATGCCGAGTTCAGACTGCATGATTTTAACCTCGATTTTGACTCGCCAACAGGTTTTGAGAAATCGCGACAAATGCCTGAAATCACAGGCAAATCGATGCTCGTGCATGCGAGTGACAATCACACTGTGAACTATCAGATGAGTCGCAGATGAGTCGCCAATGCCTGTGAGATATTTGGCTTGCTAAATATCTGGAGCTGTCGGCGATTCAAATCATGCCGTGTTTTTTCGAAATGAGAAAAACCTCGACGATCACCTACAGCCAATGAGAGAACAGCATCCACTAGTGTGGTTACCTGCAGGCCAGCGGGAGGTTGGGGTGGAAATTTAAAGCGCTCCTTTTCAGTTTATTTGGACCCAAGATATAGAGGAAAAACTAGCAAAAATTTGGCAGGAGCACCCGTGTCTGTTTGACGTGTCATCTGAGCAAAACCACAACAGGGTCGAAAAAAAAAAGTTGAGCAGAAATGATTAATTCCCTTCAAACCCAGATGAGCAAATATGTACAGTTTCTACCCCATTAAAGGCTTATTTCTCTTTATGTAGTTAATATCAAAAGATATACTACGTGTTATTGGTTGTGAGACGTAGTTTGGACTAAGTTGTCGGCGACTCTTCCTATTTTAAAGTCATTCAGTGAGAAACCCCCTGTCGTCAATCCATCTTGCAGTGTAAACAAAGCAGCGACAAAACGCTAGCCCAAATAGTCATGCAGTGTGAAAACATCTGTGATATGACTACTTTGAAAATCATGCAATCTGAACTCGGCATAACTGAAGTTTGATAAATGGCATCTAAAAACGTGCTTTTTGGAAAGAAAACCTTAACTTACTAGTGCCATTTCCCTTAACTTAGCTTGTGATTTCTTTATATATTTTACCTTTAGGATCCATTTTTCGTAAATATGGGGTGGCTTTTCATTTTTATGCTGACGACACTCAGATTTATGTCCCACTTAAAAATAATGATAAAAATGGCCTTGACTCCCTTATGAGATGTCTAGTCGAGGTTAAGACCTGGCTGTCATCAAATTTTTTAAAGGAAAAAACTGAGCTCGTCTGGTTTGGTGATCCTAACCCTCTACATTTATTAGGTTTTGGTGAGCTATCAACTTATCAAAAACCTGTTGTTAGAAACCTTGGGTTTCATTTTGATAGTGATCTGAAATTTAACAAACAAGTAAATTCAGTTGATAAATCCAGTTTTTTCCATTTACGACTTGTGGCAAAATTGAAGCCATTTCTCTTATTTAATGACCTTGAGAAGGTGACCCATGCTTTTATTTTGGGAAGACTTGACTATTGCAACTCTCTATATGTGGGTATTAGTCAAAATGACCTAAATAGATTGCAATTAGTCCAAAATGCGTCTGCGAGACTTCTGACAGGGACTCGCAAGTATGAGTACATATCCCCAGTTCTTTCCTCTCTGGGCTGGCTGCCTGTCAGGTCAGGGATTGATTTTAAACTATTAATTTTTGTTTTTAAATCCTTAAATGATCTGGCACCACCTTACTTATCAGACCTCCTACAGGTATATAATCCTGGTAGGTCACTAAGGTCTTCTGATCAGTTTATTCTTTCGGTACCAAGGTCCCGGTGTAAGCGAAGTGGGGTTTGAGCTTTCGCTGTTATCGCCCCAAAACTCTGGAACGGTCTTCCACCCCACATCAGACATGCTCCAACTCTATCTGTTTTTAAAAAGCTTCTGAAACTCCCCCTTTGTTCTTCAGCATTTGAGCCTTTTTAATGTTGAGGGGTTTGCCTTATGTTTTAATTGTTATGTATGTGATGTAGGTTTTATTTTAATAGCATTGATTGTGTTCAGCACTTTGGAAAACGTTGTGTTGTAAAAAATGTGCTATATAAATAAACTAACTAGCTAACTAACTAGCTGAAAATGAGGTGCAATATCCCTTTTTATTTTCACTATTCATTCAGAACGGACCTTCGAGTTACTCGGAAGGCACTTTCTCTTTGCTGAAAAGATATACAGCTAGGTACACAACATTCCTGTGTGACTCAGGGGATACTTTTGGGTTTCTTCCCACCGCAGCCTCGATTTTACTGTGAAATCGCATGAAATCAGTCTATATACCTTTATGGTACATGGAACCTTTTAGGTTTAAACATGTACTTTAAGAAGAGGTACCACAGCTTTTGTACCTTTATTTCTGAAAGTGTAACTTTATGACAATCATGCCATTTATTTTACAGTGTGGTAATTAGGCCTAAAATACATAAAAATTCATAAAGGTGCCAGTAATTATGCACACATGCACCTATAAATTGTTATTAAAGTTTAAAGTGTTGAGTTTTTTCTTAATTTTGGTTAATATTTTGAGCAAAAATATAAAAAGGTTAAGCAATTAGGACATTTCATTCGTTCACAGCCTGCTTTGCTCATATTTACTAAATCTGCCAATAATAGCGGAAGGCACTGTATTGCCCTGATCATATCTTTTAGTGTTGTATTTTAAGTGTGCACTCAGAAGACAGCAGAAGCGATGGGCCTGAAGCAGCTCAGCAGGAAGTCTTCCAATTTAACCGTGGCAACAGCGTCAGAGTCACGTGACTGGGGCAGGAGGGGTTGTTGTGTGGCTCATTCCACTGAGGGGCAACAATCTGGCGTGACAAAACTGGGGCAAAGAAGCAGGGCGGCGAAGGGGAAAAGGGGGGTTTAGGGTAAGAGAGATGGGTCCTGACAGGACCATGAGGTCAGACACGACCATAGGAGATAAAGGGTCAAAGGTTAAAACAACTTTGCAGCAAGATTCAAACATGCATCATACATAAGAGCTTAAAGGCATAGTAGATTTAAAAATGTAATCCTGCTCATTATTTAATTTAAAAGACCATTTTCTTATGCAGAACACCAAAGATAATTTCAGTTAATATTTTGATTTCATTAAATTTATTCATTTTCCTTCGGCTTAGTCCCTCTATTCATCAGGGGTCACCACAGTGGAATGAACCGCCAACTTATTCAGCATATGTTTTACACAGCAAATGCCCTTCCAGCTGCAACCCAACACTAGGAAACATTCATACACACCTATTCACACACTACGGCCAATTTAGTTAATTCAATTCACCTATAGCGCATGTCTTTGGACTATGGGAAACCGGAGCACCCGGAGGAAACCCACGCCAACACGGGGAGAACATGCAAACTCCACACAGAAATGCCAACTGACCCAGCCGGGACTCAAACCAGCAAACTTTTTGCTGTGAGGTGACAGTGCTAACCATTGAGCCACCGTGTCGTCCTGATTTCATTACATACATTTAAAAAATATATTTTTGCAGCTTGTTCAAACTACTTATTTGAAATGAGCTGAAACAACATAATTCTAGAGATTTTGGAGGGGATAACTTTATGTTTTTATGTTTAATCCACTTTAAATTGTGAAAACCATTAAATTAACTTAGTTGATTTGTGTTGGGACAACATGTAAGATTTGTGTGGAACCCAGTATTTTTACAGGGTACACTGTAAGAAATGTAGGGTTCCACACAATTCATTCATGATGTCCCAAAACAAATCAATTAAGTTAACGTAACTAATTTCAGTAGATTAAACATAACACGTTTAAGTTTCCCCCAAAGAATATCCAGAATTGCGTTGTTTCAGCTCATTTTAAATGAGCAAAAAATATTTATATTATTATGAGAATTTTTTATTAATAATGTTATTAATATTTTGATTAATATGTGCAAAAAATTGTGTATTTATTATTATTATTATTATTATTATTATTATTATTAATATGTTTTATTATTTAGTAAAGAGAATAATTTTTTATAGTTTTTGTGTTTGGATATTTCCCATTACTGGGTTGGGTTGGGCTGGAAGGGCATCCGCTGCGTAAAACATATGCTGGTTAAGGTGGCGGTTCATTCTGCTGTGGCGACCCCAAATAATAAAGGGACTAAGCCGAAAAGAAAATCAATGAATAATCTATTTGTGTTGGGACCTGATTAGTGTACACACTAATATCAGTAGATTAAATATAACACATTTAAGTTTCTCTCAAAGATTCTCCAAAATCATGTTGTTTCAGCTCATTTTAAATGAACATTTTTATTAATATATATTTGTTATTACTAATTTTATTAATATTTTTATTAATTTGAGCAAAATAATTTTTGAGTGTATTTATTATTATTAATATGTTTTATTTTTTAGTAAACACATTTTTTAATAGTTTTAGTTCACAGTTTAGCAACACCAGTTTATTCAGTGTTTTTTCGACCCCATTACCTGTTACATCATGGACAAAAACAGCTTTAATATTTTTCAAAGATGTTTTTAAAAAAAACAAAAAATGTCCAGCTGGTTTGGGAAAAATATGGCTATAATACATAAATAATGACAGAACTTTAACTTTTGTTCATGAAGCATAAAATTTATGTTTATATACCAAACCCATTTACATAAAAATATATATAGCATTGCAGTTTTACAACTTAATTCCCAGTCCATTTATATTCCTAATTGAGCTTACGAGAGCGTGTTTTTTAAGAATTTATATCCTGCAAATTGCTCTACTAAAAAAAAAAAAAGATTTATTGGATTTTTATTATTATTATTATTATTATTATTATTATTATTATTATTATTATTATTATTATTATTATTATTATTACACTGTAAAACCCAACAGCCAACTTCATCAAAAGAAATGAGTGTAGCTAACTCAAAAATTACTGAAAGTTAATTATACTCATTTGAAAAGAAATTTGAACTCAGTGTTGAAGGTAATGAGTTAATTAAATAACTCATTACTTCAACTTAAATGGAGTAAGTTCACAGTACTCATATAGAATAGTTTTGTTTAACTCAAATGGTTTGTAGCAATCGGTTTCCTCAAATGGTTTGAGTTGTCTTAACTTATTGGGTTTTTACAGTACTCAGCTGGTTTGAGTTCTCTTCATTTATTGAGTTTTACTGTGCTCAAATTGCTTTGTTTACTCAAATGGATTAAGTTCACAGTACACATTAGGATTAGTTTTTGAGCTTAAATGGTTTGTTGCATTCAGTTACCTTAACTTATCGGGTTTCAATAATAATAATAATAATAACAATAATAATAACAATAATAATAATAAGTATTATTATTATTATTATTATTATTATTATTATTATTATTATTATTATTATTATTATTATTATTATTATTATTATTATTATTATTATTATAATATATTGATATTTAGTGTACACAAAAACAATTATGCCTGCGAAATTGTTGCAAACTATTTAAATGTGTTGAATTTAAACAAATTAAATTTAGTAATGTTTAACTTAACTTGTTTGTTTAAATTCAGCTCAAATAAATAGTTTACAACCCCTTAGAAAATTGTAGTAAATCCAAGGAAACATCTTTAAATATTTTTTCAGTGTAGCAGCATAACCAATACAATATTTCAGCTTAAAGGGGATACATGTTTCACTGCCAATCATTTCACTTGTTTTATACAATATAGGTTACCAAACACAATGTAACAAAAATGAAGTAAATAATAACAAAAATTATAAAATAATAATGTAAACAATGTTAATAACTAAATTCTGGGAGAGTCAAATATACATCTAATAGTCAAACTCTGTATCAGATTATATTAAATCTTAGTTCTTAGTCTGAAAAGGAGACTGAGAGAAAGCTTACTGGTTATTAAATTAGAAAACGGGTACCTTGCAGGTTAAAACCAAGTAGCAATTATTTTACGCTTTTACAAAATCTGGCAAGAGTAACCTTATTTTTGGATTTTTTAGGTACTGTAAGTGGTTGCAAACAATTTATATGGGCTGAAATTAAACAAACAAATTAAACGTAGTAAACTTAATTTGTTTGTTTAAATTCAGCCCATATAAATTGTTTGCAACCACGTACCTTAGAAAATTAAATGCAATTAATATTTTTTGTATTTTAGTAGTATCACAAACTAACAAACAATGGTCAGTGATGGGTTTATGAATAGATACTGTATCTGTTAAACTAAATGACAAATGAAATGAATAGAAACACGTGCTAATCCAACTCAATTGCATGTTGTAAACCTTTTACAGTTAGGTGCCTCGTAATCACAGTTTAACCTTGAAGGAACATGTAGCTCCTTTAAGCCAAACAAGCTGCAAAAAGAAAAAAAAAAACAGGAGCTGTAATGGTGATTGCATGTTCCCCGCGGGTTGGCTGGAAAGCGGTGAGGGATTTTTTGCATGAGCGTGAACATGAATGAGGGTTTGATGTTCTCGCTTCCAGTGCTGGACAAGAGAAGACGCACCGGAGGAAAAGTGTTCAGCACAGATCATTATCTCTACATGTAAACACACATATAAACAGCAGACATCACCCACGCTCACACTTTACCACAATCCCCCTGATTGGAGCCATTTGAGTAAACAACACATCCCTCAAAGACCACCGCTTTCTTACTTCCTCGTTTTTGGCAGTCTTTAGAACCAACAAACCTGACAGATTTTCTAAACTGCCTTGCCTCAAAACCAGGAATTTGACTAAAATAAAATAAAATAAACAAGAATTATTGTGTGGCGTGCAGGAAAAGGGATTTGAAAAAAAAAAAGCGTCTGGAAAACAAGAGGATCTTACACACAAAGACTGAGATCCTCCTCCTGGGAGGCTCGTAATGAGTTTGGAAATCGTAATTATGACATTATGTGCACTCAAAGTGATTTTGGTCAGAATAAAAAGAACATATTTCATAATTCCTCTGTTTGCATTTCCCGGACAAACAGCTCTTTAGCACTAGACCAACAAAATGATGTGCATTAGGTGAGCAGTTGAATTAAAAATAGACAGAGATGTGCATTCAATAATTAAGAAGCCATTCGTACTAAGTTATAAATAGAAATCTGTATACAGATGAAAGGACAATATTAAATAGAATTAAATCATTTCATATTAACATTATAATAGTATATTAAATCAATAATATATTAAAAAATGAATTGTGAATAATATACATTTCTTGCATACAGTACAGTATATATACTACCGTCAGTTTTTGTCATGGTTTTTTTTTAAGAAAATTATTTTGTTCATCAAGGCGGCATTTATTAAATGTAAAAAAAAATTGCTTAATATTTATAAAAAAAAATTAATAACTGCTTTCTTATTGTGTGTAGTTTCAAATGAAATTATTACTCCAGTCCTTATTGCTTGTATTACTATTACCATTAATAATAATAATAACAACAACAACAATAATAATAATTAGTATTAATATTAGAGTGATTTCTGAAGGATCATGTGGCTCTGAAGACTGGACTAATGAAACTTAAAATTCATATTTAATATTACTGGAATAAATTATTAAATAAAATAATAAACTACTTATGAATGGTAATTTAATAACATATATGCAATAATATTTCACAATTTGTAATGTATTTTTGATAAAATAATACATGCCTTGGTATGGGAAATAAATGATCCTGCCTTGGTGAGCAGGATAAGCTTATTTTAAAACATTAAAAAATCCTACTGGTCCCAATCTTTTGACCGGTAGTGTGTGTATATATATAAATAAACTCAATATATAAAAAGTGTGTACATATATATATATATATATATATACTCTCTATATAATACTACATAAGAATATAATTTTTACAAATATATATTTTAGCTACTTTAATACAATTAAAATAAATGTAAATGACAATATTTTTTTGGCAACATGAAATAAAATAAGTTCATTTTAGCAAATGTTTACTGTATTACAGTATGATATTCTTACAAACGACAGAAGAAAACAAGGACTTGCTTTCATTTTAGTTGATTAATTTCTCGATTATTTCTTGGTTAAATGCTTTTGTTAAATATATATTAAATGCATTTTTTTAAATCAAATTTTCAATTGTTTTTATTAACAAAGATGACTATTTTATTAACAAAGGTTATTAATATAGTACTTTAGGATAAGATGCATGATGTAAAATGAAAAAGATTTTAAAATTAAATCGTCTGAATTGTACTCAAATCAAATCATAAAGAAAATAAAGGTTCACACCTCTTATTTATTTCAATAGATAAAATATATTTAAATATACTGTTTAGGCCATTCTGGCTCAAAGGCATCATAACAGATGACCAGAAAAGAGTGTAATATACATTTATGTTTACAGCATAAGTTTGAATGTTTTGGTGTATTTAAATTAGAGTTTGGTCATCTAAAATCTTTAGAAATATGTTTAAATATTTAAGTTAAAGTTATTATCCTAAAATATTACAAACTACTAAATTTCAACTAAATATACAGTTGAAGTTAAAAACTATTAACCCAATTAAATTTTCTTTTTCAAATATTTCCCAAACTATTTTTCACAGAGCAAAGAATTTTTCACAGTATTTCCTATAATATTTTTTCTTCTGGAGAAAGTCATATTTGTTTTATTTCGGCTACAATAAAAGCAGTTTGAATTTTTTTTAATCATTATGAGGTCAATATTATTAGCCGTCTTTAGTAATATATTTTTTTCAATTGTCTACAGAACAAACCACTGTTATACACTGTTATACACTGTTATAATTTGCTTAATTAACCTAACTAACCTAGTTAAGTCTTTAAATTGCACTTTAAGCTAAATACTAGTATCTTAAAAAATATCTAGTAAAATATCAACCCAGGCTCATTCTGAAAACTTACCGCTATATACATTTCTGGAGAGCGCCAAATATGTTCTAGGAGCTTTGTTTTTTTTTTGTAGTTTTTGTATTCGTGAATCCTCCAGAGGCTGCTGTGTTCGCTTTTCAGATCTCTTAATTTCTTTCGTGAGTGCCATTTGCGCCTGCTGTTCTTCTGTACATCCACCAGAGGCCCCTGTCGACTGACTGAAAAACTGACCGATCGACTGACCCACCTTCCTC